>LD346104.1:77221-102256 GCA_001465055.1 Ptychodera flava | reverse complement strand
AAAGCCCTGTTGGAGCGGGTGGTGGCAGTAGTCTTTGGAATGACTGCAGTGCATACCCATGTGCCATTTTCCTGAATGAAATCAAATTGATACAGAGTAAAGAAACCAAAAACTATTGTCAGAGAAACTATGCATGCAAAATAGAAATAATTTCGAGTGATTCTTCTAAAATTTTGTTTGCAAATTTCATAATGCATAATTAAGTCCTAATAACTGTCACGTCTACTAGACAACACATTTTTAGACAGTTAGACTCTTTCACAGCCACTTGCTGGCCACACACACTACAGCTGGTGTAACCTGGCATAGCATAAGCTGGCATAGCTGGCTTGGGGAGCTGGTGTTGCCAGAGAGGCCAATGTGGCTATGCCAGCTAACTGAGCTAGGTTATACACCAGCCATGTTGTATAGTTAGCGAAGGGATGTAAGAAAGTGATGTTGGATTGAATGCTAGAAACATGCATTCAATGTTTAAATCACAAAGTCATGATTTTCAGGAAATAAATATGTAGCAGATATCTTTGCCCCTACTCCTACATTTAGGTATACTATTTCCTGAATTTTTTGCCACCTGGTTTTGCTAAGACCAATGTTTTCAGTAGTGAATGTAGACCTGTGTTGGTTGAATAGGTAAAATTCTGCCTGCTCAGGGATACTTTTTGATAAGACTCTAATTATAAGCAAAGTCAGTATGACCAGCTTTCTCTATCAAAGCTAACTTTAACCAATTATGATGAACCTGATTGTAAATCCTGGAGAAAGTATCAAAGCATTTCCAAAAGCCACCTTCAATCCATGGTTGAACCCTAGCACACCATACAGGAGATGTAAATGAAGTGAGGGCAAAATATAAAAAGGCCATTGTTGCTGTCTTGGGAAAATGTATACTGTTTCTAATTATTACTTTCACTAAATGTGTGAAAGGAGGGCCAAGGCACCTGTACATGTGTCGTCTGAAAACTAGTGATCAAAAATATCATACCTATCAATGCTGTCCTATATCCGACATCTTTCAAACTCTCAGCAAACGTTGTCTCATTGGATGGCAGTCCTGCAGTTGCAGCAAGAAATGGCACCATTCGAAGACGACCATATGCCAGCATTCCTGATGATGGAAAAGTGAACTTACCATGACCACAGTTGCCAGGCACTCATTATGCATTAATAAAGAGACCCTTGCAACAATGGCTCAAGGTCACGACACTTGTCTGTCAACAATGACAGAATGAACATGCTTTTACAATAATAGCAAACCACAGCATGCATTCGATTCAAACATCCATTCAAGCCAATTTTCTTTGTAGATATATTCCATAATGTCAGCATTTAAAATATCTTGTGTAGCACACGAAACCTTCCTTTGAATTTCAAACAGAAGTTGTGTCATGCTTTTGAAGCTACCAAGAGATTTGTGTATGTTCCACTTGTAAAAGACATGTATGAGTAAATCTCCATGCATGTACATGTAGAAAATTGTTTGGGGTGCACCTATTGAAATATGGTTGCCAATGTATAGCTTCAAATAAAAATTTGAACATTTCTGTACAAAGTGAATATGATACAAATTAATCCTATACACTGACCATCTGGTATTCATTTGCCAATTCTGCTTTCAATTTTATTGTTTTTAAGAAGTTACTTTTTAAAGACAGCCTGTTTGTTCCAGAGCCCACTGATGAGGGCGCTGTTCAAGTGGCAAAATAGAATTTGAATTTGATGAATGTTTGCTATACTGATTGGTCAGTATGTGGTGTCATCCTTAACACAGCTAATAGGGCTAAAAAGTTGTACTTATGAGGTGGTGTGAGAAAAATTAAATGACATCCTGAGAAAGTTTACATGAATGATGTTTCTTTGGAAGTGAGAACACTGCAGGATCAACTCATGAAAGTTGTTTCTTACCAGATCTGATGGGATGTCTACCAGTAATGAAGGCAGCTCGACTTGGTGTGCAGAGAGGAGCTGGTACAACATGCTGGCTCAATTTGACACCCTGCTTAGCGATGGAGTCCATATTTGGTGTACGGATAGTGTCGTTGCCATAGCAGCCGACATCACCCATTCCAAGATCATCAACCATCAACAACACAAAATTTGGCTTTTTGGATTTTGTTTGTGGCTGAACTAAACTGGGTTGTGCACACCCACCAATAAGGACCAGTAACACTGAAATAACTGTGACTTTCATTTCAACAAAATCAGGTTAACAACATACAAACAAAGAATAGGACACTTAAAGTCCTTCCCTTTCAATTATGAAACTCAGGTCCAATTTCACTCAGACACTATTTCTTTATCAGGTAAACTGCATCAGATATTCTGACTCTGTATGTGAGCTATATTTCCAGTGCATGCAAAATTTGAAACCAAGAAATCTAACAGTTTGGAAAAAAATCAGGCACAAGTCAACTTTGGCATCAATGCAAATAAACAGGTGGAAAGTAAACTGAAACTAAACTCAATAGATCTGTCAAATAGAATGTTTTTTTTCAGCGATGGAAACGTGCTACCTGCAAATAGTTACTACATAAAGCAAATTGGAAATTTGTGTACGTACCGTACATATTATGAGGTCATTGAGGTTTATTGCAAAGTCACAGCTTATTAAAGCCAATGTGTCATTTTGAACTATCTAAATTCAAATGTACAACACATGGTCAAATATTAGGTGAACATTTTCAGGGTTTGACTCTTTTTTATTGATGTTGATGGATGGTTTGTCTCTATTCGTGGCAGTTGTAAATGACGCTTTCGATATGCCCTGTCGGTATAAACACAAAAGAGGATTTGTGCTGGTCAGGTTTCACATCATTGAAGGTTTCACACGTTGTGGATATCAATAGCAGCCACAACTAGGCGGGCTGATTATGCAACAATCAATTTCATGAATATCAAGACACTGAGCTTTTATTCAAAGGCACACAGTGTGGTATTTGTTGGTTGTGCAGCTATTAACCTGTAAACATCAGGTTCATCCCTTGAACAAAACCTGTGTTTTCATTGCTTGGTCCAAGTTAAATTGTTTCAAGATCTGTTCAACATTGCTATATAAACTATTGGTTGTAGCAACAAATTGATTTTACAATTGAAATCCCATAGCATAGGATAGTATGCTTTCATGCAGTATGTACATGTCATTGTCAATATCAGAGACTGGATCAGTATGTGAGTTAGGCACACTTCTTCCATACTGATGTAGGGGCACCGTGGTTTACGATATGCTTCCTGATAGAAATATTGTAATATTCTTGACACTAGATGGTGTTCTGGTAAATCTGTGTTATTTTCAATTGATGCACACAAAGACTAATACAGTTCAAATCACAATCTATTTCTTTCATTTGGAATTGACATGTTCTTGTTCAACCAGTGTTTATAACTCAACTTCTAATAATATGGATGTGAGAATCACTTAATTATCAAGTGAAATTTAACTGAATTGCTAAATGATAGCAATGATATCACTCCTCACTGCAGCAACAATTTCAAATACATGTAGCATGTTGTGACAACGAACATTTCCGCACAGTAAAGAGACAACGAACCAAGACAGAGTTCAGAGGTAATTGGAAAGGAATGAAAAACAACAGAAGAACGGTAGCTCATGACATATTTTTTTAAAGAAACTGCTTGTACGGAAATGAAAGAAATATTTTGGAGAAATCATACAGACATTGGTTACGATGAAAAATCTGTGATCGCAATATGTCACCCATTTATAAATACTTTAGACAGTCAGTTATGAAAGAATGCTATAGATACATTGTTGAGACCAGGAGAGCAGGCATAAACTTTTGGACTTTGTCCTGAGTGACACACTCTGGTCATCTGACAACATACCATTACAGATGACCACAGAGACTCCACTTCTAAATGACTTCATGCATAAATGTTAAAACAACAAAGTCATGGATAGGAGTGAACTCATAGAAGGTGTTCAGGCTATGTGATGATTTTTCCCAATTTGCCTTTTGATCAAAGAAATTTTCTGAATTAAAAAAATGCTAATGGTCCGATTTTTATTAAATTCAAGGTTAAAGTGTCAGAACTGTTCATACTGTCATTTGTGCACTTGTATATTGCCTCCTTTTTTGGTGGTTGGGTCAAGGTTACAGGTAATAAAAAAGAAAGGAACTGTTGGAAATAATCTCAAGTAGCTCTGTACAAACTATACAAAAAATGGTCAAGGTTTTGAAAATCTGAGCATGTGGCCAGGTCAAGGTTATAGGTTATAATAAAGAAATGAATTGTTTGAATTACTTTCAGGTAGTGCTGCACCAACACCGATATAGGGCAAGATTGTAAACTCAGAGTGTGAAGCCTAGCTGACCATCATGACTTTATATAATTTCAGACGTTTTGTATTATCCCTAAAGCTGAAAGATGCTATGAAATATAAGGATAATAATAATAGTAATAATATTAATAGTGGTGATTGAATAAAGAATTTAACGTGGTGTTGTACATAACACAGTGTAGTTTGCTTAGATTATTTTTTTTTGCAAAAATTACTCAATTTTCACATATTTGTAAACCAAACATTAGACTATTGGTTTGTAAAAAGTGAAAATTTATGCAAATTTATGCAAATCACCCCGATTTCCTGGCTTTTTTTGGTCAGTTTTCATCATTTTGAAAAAAAAAATTGCTCGACTCAGGCTTGGTCAAATTTTGTGAAATTTGCACATTAAGTTCTTTCAATAATAAATAACAAAATTACTATTTTGTTTGGCATTAAAGTTCTTACATTTTGAATAAGAGCCATTTCAATTTTGCTGATCATGATTTTTAATCACTTTCTTAGTGTCAGTCTTTCAACCCCTGCCATTTTAGAATGAGAATACATAGTGTAAAATAAAATTGTCCTTTTTTCTACATATATTCTAGTTTCAAATGAGATATTAAATTATTTAAAGTTAGTATCAAGTTTTTGACTTAAACCAATTTTTATCATCAATACTAAAATTGAGGTTTTCTACACTAAATACTTACCTCTTAATCCTTTGAGTAAAATATTGCTTCGATACTAAACTTAAGATTCTCTGCTTTTTGAGAATATATAGTATGAGGGGGTTTTTATGTCATCTTTGATAAGAAATATTGCTTTGAAAAATGTGTTGTTTAGTCTTGTTAAGTGCTACTATGACTGCTATGATGATGATGGTGCATGCATACTGCTGCTGTTGATGATTATTTTATCATTTATCATTATCATCACTGGTATCTTATATACATCATTATCATATACATCTTCAACCAACAAACTGTTACCTGTGGCAACAAAGTTTTATTTCATAAGAATGCAATTTTTGTTTGTTTGAAACTGCAAAATTTGGCAATTTAGGTATTAATTTAGTTTAACTTAGGGCCAAATTGCAGTGAATGGTTCAACTGACACCACTGAGAGCAACATAAGGTAAGAAGTGACTGCAATGAAAGGATCGTGCTAGAAGAAGTCACATGTACACGGTTTTAGTTTTTTTGGTCCCTGGTGACTAAAATTTCTATACTGATGATAGACAGCTGTACAATATCATGAGGAAATTTTTCACATCGATCACCTACAAGAAATTGACTGGTTCCAGCAATAGCAATAGAATCTCTCGTCCCTGGATCTATTTTGCAATATTGATGCCAACTCGTACAAAGTACAGCAGAGGTCGAGGAGCGATCTGACTCCTTGACTCTGGTGTGAGGTCTAATATTATACGGAAAGTGCCCAGCATTGCCGATGAGGCTCAGTATACTGTTGTCGTGATGAATAGAATCGATACATCCCAAACCACGCCATATTCATCAATCGTTTTTTTTTATTACGTCCATCCATGGTTGAAGCACCTTTGTGCTACCTCTATAGTTCGAGCATCAGCTAAAATCCACATCGATCGAAGGTCGAGCAGTAGACACCCATACTGCCAGGTACTGCTCGACCTCGGCCTCCACCCGAGGGAACTTCACGAGATTCGATGCCGTTGCAAATCCACTGCCCTCTCACGAATCCCAGCCATTCTACTCTCGATTATCTAACTTGATTCGATGTCACCAGCAATCAGTTGTACCCATACCATGATGTACCTACCTTATGCTATCTGTTTGTGATCAATGTACATTTCGTTCCAGTGTTTGTACTGCACTAATGCTTCTTATCGACCTCTTTAAAGGAGTTTGCAGATGGGATCACCGAGATATTACCATATACCTGTTTTGGTACATGTAAAAGCAGCACACCGGTGCCTCGAGTGACTAGTGACCCGGTAGGCTGGCGGCATTCAAATTAGTTGCAAATAACCCCTAACTTCATCATAATTCGCAAATCCTATGACCTGTGACCTGAATTACAAACATGCAGAGAAAAGCAGTGACTGTCGGCACAGTTTGATACTCACCACTTTGTCGCCATCATTCAAGGAAATAAAATGCCTGATATGCGCAAGAACTTTGAAATTTTTTAGACGAAGACAGTTAGAGCATCCAGAAATGGGTGTGCGATGGGCGCCGTCAGGTCGAATAATTACTTCCGGGTTAAGTATAACATGCATGCGTGTGCTGAAGACATTACATAAGCTGAATCAATTGCCGTTTAAATCGCACACATGTCGGTTTTCGTCAGAGGAGCAAGTCGTAACTTCAAAGCTGTTAATGCTCACAACAAGTTTATAAGTGGTAATATAGTCGGCAGTGCTTCAATCGCAAGAAAGATGGTAAGTAGAGAGGGAAAGATGATGACGCGTTCATATGACACGATGTCCCCGTATGGTCCCGGTCCCGTGGTAGCGGACTAATGTGTACTCACCTCGCTTCTGGCTCTTTGGTACCTACGTGTATGTGGGTCGTCCGACCCACATACCCAGGCAAAACCTCGAGCTACAGCACTGCAGCTATCAGCCGACAGCTATTGGATGGAATATCAAAGCTAGCACTGAAACACAACATATTTGCCAATGCCATACTTCACCAACTTTCACATTCACTTTCGAGTTTCACAATGTACTATGTTGTGAACAGAAGCCGAAACAAACATGAAAAACTTATCATATCACAAACAGCCTCTAGTGTCAACAAATCTCCACCACTTCCAAGGTCTGTAATCTTGTCAACAGTCCAATCGCAAGTTATGTTTGAGCAAATATATCACGATGTTGTGGAGGTAATACCAGTAATGATAATAACAATGAAAATTTTATATGTTGAAGCGTTTTTGGCGATAGCTATGGGTCCATGATAGCTGTGGTGGTGGCAGGGTTAAAAATCGTACCAAAAAAGTCAAAACCAGCCTGTAAAAAGCAGAAATACCGTCTTAAAACACCAACAACTGACCCACAGCTATTTGGTGATTGCACCAAAAAATGGCATTGAAACACGTGTGTGTGGATCTAGTCTTCCATAAACATGGTTGAGTACTGTTGATATTGTACATTGACATATATGATAGAAGAAAAAATGTGTATTTTATTGCAGAGCAATTACAGAACTGAAGTTGATAGTTTTGGACCAATCCAAGTGCCAATTGACAAATACTATGGTGCTAATACAGCAAGATCCATACGCAACTTTCCCATTGGTGGCACCAATGAGAGAATGCCAGTAAGTTATAACATTCAGTCACATGTAACAACTTAAAACCTAATTTGTACTGCACATGATATATAATAGGGTATTGGGATACTTAAAGTCATAGTGGCCTTCTAAAAGATGTTCTCTCTTTGTCCTTGTTACTAGTTCATCCTCATAAAAAATACATAGACAGTTGAGGGGAAGACACTTTCTGTGTTCGCATGTTATCTGTTTCTACTCCACTGTAGAAGCTATCATGTCGCCTAATAAGTGACTGCTGATTGACTAATCTGTGGACACAATCTGGCAGATTAAGTTGACAATATCAATACAAACTGAGCCATACTGTAATGAAGGTTAATACATAGGGCACTCACTCGTTGATTGACACAGATTATGCAATAAACAGAATACAGAAAAATAGTTTGAAGATAGTTTTTGTTTGTATAAAGAAGTGAAAAGGGCGAACGTGTGAGCAACATCATGGAGTGCACTGTAGCTTGAGTGACTCAGTATAGTCTTAGTGAGGGTAAAGTCATTTGTGAGGATGGCATAAATACATTCCTGGAGAGTCAAGAAAACCCATAAAATGGTCTGAAAATGTGAGGGTGTTAACTTCTGGAAAAAACACGTCTAGCAAAGTACATGTGGTCAGCATGTCCAGTGTTTGTCATCATGAAGGCTTTTTGTGACATTGATGATCATCTGCAACAGAAGTTCACTAATAAAACACTCCTGGAAAGCTAATGTTAAGATTCATATCCCAAGATCTTAAGAAACAAATTCAGGCAATATGTCACCTAAAATGTTTTCTGCAGGTTGTATGTCAGTGTATGTGGTGTGTGTTACTGTTGTTTAACAGTGTCTATATCTTATAGACATACCGGTACATCATTTTAGTCTTTCTGATGCCCTTTTACACCCCCAGCACCGTCAAAACTTTACTCACAATGCTGCCAAACTTTTTTAACTTTTATTTTATCCAGTTGTTTTCATTGCTTCTGTTGTGACTACCTGACACTGTTTTTTTTCCAGATACCTCTGATAAGAGCGTTTGGATTGTTGAAGAAGGCGGCTGCAGCTGTTAATGAAGACTATGGTTTAGACAAAGAAAAAGCTGAATATATTCAAAAAGCAGCTGATGAGGTAGGCTTTCAACATATTTTTAATGTAGTAATTCTTTTTCAAGGAGGTACATCATAACACTTAATTACACCTCAAATCTTACCAGTATGATTGCACGTTTTATCCAAAGACTGGATTCAATAATAGGGACTATTGCTTTTTGCTAGAAAATTACAAAAGTTTGATGTGGAGATGGCAAGACAATGTCACTCATGAAGTGTTGATGAAATGCTGCCTTTAGTATCACTTGCTGACTAGGTTGAAAAATAAGTAAAATTGTCAGTCATTTTGAGATTTGACACCAATGGTCTTCAGTATATATCTAATGAAGGGAACACCCCCTACCACCCCATCCCAAGTAATATCCTAGCTGTACACCATTGATGTGCACAAACTTTAGTTGCATAAAATTTTTTCTTCAGTTTTTGTTTCAGTTTTCATGATAATCTGTAAAATTAGTTGGCATAACACGTAGAGCATTTACAAAAAAAATAACTCTATGAATGCAAGATTCAATAATGTTTTGTATTACATAAACATGCTTGAACAATGTAAGTACACTGTGCATGATAGTGTCCATTTTATCTGTGATTCATAGCAGCTAAATTTGCATTCAGACAACAATGCATTCAATGTGACATACTTGCTTTTGTTCACTCCTGTCTCTGTAATGTTCAGGTCATAGCAGGCAAACTGGATGAGCACTTCCCATTGGTGATATGGCAGACCGGCTCAGGAACCCAAACCAACATGAATGTGAATGAAGTGATCGGTAACAGGGCCACTGAGATGATGGGAGGCACTGTGGGAACAAAGAACCTAATACACCCAAATGACCATGTCAACAAGAGCCAGGTATTTCACACTTCAGATCTTTGAAAGAAACACTTTGAAATAAAAAGAAAAGGAAAAGGAACTTGTTCTTGTTCAGACACAGGTTTCATGTTACAGAATGCGTTGTGAAAGTTTCATTTACATTAAATTTAAAAAAAATAAAAAATGGACCAGAGATTTTTCAAATAAAACAAAAATAGTTTATCATTTGCAACAAAGCTTAAGGTAACCAAGTTAGAAATCAATATACAACACTTTCATGGTTTACAAATACATCCTCAAATCTCATTATGATGAGTTTGTTGATGTAGTTGGGATTATGTACAATTTTCAAATTAAAATCAAGTTCACATATTATTGTTCAAAGAAAAAAACAAAAATAGTAAGCAACAACATTTCAAAGCCTGCATTTCTTTCTTTCTACAGAGTTCAAATGACACATTTCCAACAGCAATGCATATAGCTGTGGCCCAGGAGATCAATGAACGATTGCTTCCAGGTCTTAGAATACTGCACGATGCCCTCGATGAGAAATCCCAGAAATTTGCTGATATTGTTAAGATTGGTAGAACACATTTACAGGTAAGATGAATGTAAAGACACTTTATTGGAAACCCTTTCCAAAAGCATTTTACATGTAATTAGCATAGAATATACATCAGTATGTGACAAATTATTATTGATGAAAAGAAATCATACTGTTCTGTTTTACTTCAAGTATCTATACTTGTTTTCTTGTTGCAAGGATGCTGTACCCTTGACGCTAGGACAGGAACTCAGTGGATATGTTGCTCAGATATCAAATGGTATGCAAAGGGTGTCTGGAACTTTACCAAGACTTTATCAGCTAGCTGCAGGTAGGTGTCTTGCAGACATAGAATTTTCAAACTTTAAGGAATTCTTTTGTGTTGTCAAATTACTTTTAAACAAATGTACATTGAAGAATTTGTTTCTCTGTCATTTGTTATGGTTAAATCTATCCATGAAAATGTGTGTACAGTGATTGGTTGTGTTGTTTTCACTCACCAGGTGGTATGCAAATCAGTGTACAGTGATTGGTTGTCTTGTTTTCACTCACCAGGCAGTATGCGATTCTGTGTACAGTGATTGGTTTTCTTGTTTTTACTCACCAGGTGGTATGCAAATCTATGTACAGTGATTGATTGTCTTGTTTTCACTCACCAGGCGGTATGCAAATCTGTGTACAGTGATTGGTTGTCTTGTTTTCACTCACCAGGTGGTATACAAATCTGTGTACAGTGATTGGTTATCTTGTTTTCACTCACCAGGCGGTATGCAAATCTGTGTACGAAGATTGGTTGTCTTGTTTTCACTCACCAGGTGGTATACAAATCTGTGTACAGTGATTGGTTATCTTGTTTTCACTCACCAGGTGGTATGCAAATCTGTGTAAAGTGATTGGTTTTCTTGTTTTTAACTCACCAGGTGGTACAGCTGTTGGTACAGGCATTAATACCCGCATAGGATTTGCCGAGAGAGTTGCCGCCAAAATTGCTGAACTCTCAAGTAAGAAACCATCAGTTAAAATGTTAAGACAACTGGATAGAAAACTTTCTTAAATTTTTTGATCTAAGAAACAAAACCCTGCCATGCTGCATTAGAACACAACATTAGATTTCACTATTGATTTATCTCTAGATTTATGGGAAAGCAAGTCACAAACAATGATACATGTACCAATAATTGGATTCGGTGCCACTTTCATGCAGTCAGATGACCATTTTGTGAATGTAAAGAAACATACAAATAGACTTCATCAGATTTTATATCACTAAAAAAAAATGTTGACTCTCGCTCAGTACGATCTCATTGGCAAGTTTAATCTTTTTCTAGGTCTACCTTTCACAACATCTCCCAATAAGTTCGAAGCACTAGCTGCCCATGATGCACTGGTTGAAGTGCATGGCGCCCTCAATGTTATAGCATGCAGCTTGATGAAAATAGCAAATGACATACGGCTGCTTGGATCAGGGCCAAGGTGTGGCATTGGGGAATTAATTCTGCCAGAAAATGAACCTGGTAGCAGCATTATGCCTGGTAAGCATATAGCATGACAATTTTAGCAAAATATTGCAAGAATATTGTAGTCCTTTCCATCACTGTTTCCTGTCATACTGATACAACTATACTGACAAAATTAATGGGGTTGAACCATGTTAGGACAGTTAAAATGGAAAATGTATCCACAACATCAGAACTACAAGGATAAATTTTTAGCTCTATGAGCTCTGTGCACGATGAAAACGCATGGCAATAGAGACTTGCTGGATAATTTGGTTCACGATGGAAAAAGTGAGATTTGGAGGGTACCATATTACAATTATCAATTATTAAAATACATGTATGTCCACTTTTTGTCATTTCTCTCTAATATTCTGTTGTCCTTTTCATGACCCATTAGGAAAGGTCAATCCCACGCAGTGTGAAGCAGTTACCATGGTTGCAGCCCAGGTGATGGGTAACCACACGGCAGTCACAATCGGGGCTAGCAACGGACATCTTGAACTGAATGTGTTCAAACCAATGATCGCTGCCAATGTTTTGCAGTCAGTCCGTCTCCTTGGTGATGCCTGTGCGTCTTTCACCCAGAACTGTGTCGTGGGGATACAACCGAATGATGTACAGATTAGCAGGTACTTGAAGGAATCTCTCATGTTGGTAACCAGCCTGAACCCATACATAGGCTACGACAAAGCTGCAGCAATTGCAAAGCGGGCTCACGCTGAGGGCACAACGCTGAAGGAAGCCGCCGTGAAACTGGGTTATCTTACAGATGAACAGTTTGATGATTGGGTAAAACCCATCAAGATGATTGGTCCAAGAGATTAGAAACTGACATTGATGCAAGCAAGATCATGGTTGCTCAGCTCAGACCAACAATCTCAATTTGTATGAACAACATTCACGATTGATTACAGTGCCTATGGCATGCAATCATTTGTACCTAGGGAAAAGCAGTGCAAGGGATTGATGCAGCTAAGCATCTGTGTGAATAACAAACCTATGATTATGAGTTGGATGAAATTGACCCTAGAAGATTTTGTTTTTTCAGAAAACTGATAGATTTCAGTGGATTCAAAATCAAAATCTACAAAAGTTATGCTGCAGTTTTAATCCATGGTTATAGGGGGGGTGGGGTAGGGGGGGGGGCGGGTGTTGGCCATAAATGAGGTACTGAAAAGGTATTTCACATTTTCTTTTTGACCCTGCCCCCCTTAAGCTAACTTTCACTGCATGACAGAGTCTATCAAAGCTTTCAAAACTACCTTCTGTATTGTGAAACGATATTCACTGGTATTACTTTCTATTATGTTTCTGGAAGTTTGTTGTTTACTATATCACTATTAGGACATTGTCTGATGATTCTGTTCTTTGCAGGCAAATTATTCCAAATCAGTTATTTCAACATGGTGCCTTTGAATGGTGTTTAATTCCGTTGTTATACTTTATGTATGTCATTTCAAATTCAAGTGTGGACACAAACATATACTGAAATACTGATTTTCATTTAAGGAGGAAAAAGAAGTATTAAAAGTCAAATCCCAGCATGTAACATCAGAAATATTTTAAATTTTCCACAAGAAATACATTGTGGCACAAGCATAATCAAGTTTTCCAGACATATCTATTATTTTAAATAATGAGATTCATTGACGTTTGAAGTTTACAGGTTGATACAGGCTGACACAAATATTTGAAAATCAACAGTAGTGATGGCATTAATAGTAAATTATTGTGTTGAGTTTTTCAGGGTATATTTATCAATTTCTGAAGGTGGTGAAGAGATTTCATCTATTCCCTTTAAAGGATTATTTGCTAATTGTTGGTGCAGTTATTTTATATGCATTTATGAAAACTTCAAGGTGTGTTCACTGATGCCACCGAGCCCCATGATTTCCAAAGGGTCCTGTTTATTTCTTTTTGTCATATCTTCCTTCCAATCTGATGCACCTTACAGATGCCGTTACCCTACAATATGGTCACCCTAGCTGTTCGTTGCATTGCAAGATATACCATGCCCACACTCTGCACTTTGTCAGTACAATATGTATGACATACGTTGGCAAAAACGCCCCTCGTATTTTGCAGTGATCACTTAAGACTCATACAAAGGTAAATTAGTACTGTTGGTTTCTGAAATTGATTAAAGTCTGCAGCTGCATGTATGCCAGTGAAATCAAAGTCAATGGGAACACAGGAAGAGCGGTTCCTGAAGAAATGCTGCATTGTTGTAGTCAGCCAAAGATTTGAATTTGTTACTTACTAGTTGTTTGTATTTTGGCAATACTTGGTCAGGTTTTATTTTAATTAATTCCAAATAACACAAGGGTGATAAAAGTATATTTTTAGATGACTGCCACAACCTTTTTCAGCATCTTGTGTTACATTCTTCAGAAATATGTGCCTTTACAGAAATATATCCCTGTCAAGATCAGCTTGAACTTCTTAGTTTGTAAAATTCAGTGTAGAATAGCTGTGGCTGCACATACCATGGCAACTATTGAGATGAAAATCTTTGATTATGATTGAGATTTCCATCTCAATTGACTCTTTGTTTCATGGTCTTTCCTTTTTTCAATAACAACAGAGGCTGAACTAAAGGTCATTTCTGAGTAAATTCTTGTACCATGGATAACATACAGTAACTGTTGGTTTTATGGACGCTAAAACTTGGGTAGTACCATTGCTAAACAATTTTACGCCAGTATATATCAGTCATGAGTACGCTAGCGCTAGCAATGAAATATGAACATGTTTGTGTTGCAGTTCATGAAAAACACATTTTCATTTAAGCGGGAGGTGTAGCATTGTTTCTCATCATACTGCAAAAGCCAGTGTATCAGTAGGTGCTCAGCAAAATGTGGAAGGCTCTGTAGACAGTTAGATTTGGAAGATGTCTTTGCTGTTGCTATGAGACGCCACGTGTAGAGGATCCAGGAGAAGCCACGGAGGTGATGGTCACTCGTTGCCTCACAAAGCTGTAGGGATAGACTGCCTGTATGCTTATCTATGCATTTGGAAAGTACTACCAGTAACCATTATCATGGTGTGTAATTAAAACATATCCTTATACATATTATTTTGTATTCCATCAATTTATTTTTTGTGATTGTATCAATTTTGTGGTACAAAATAAAGTTTAAAATGGAAAGGGAACTCATTTCGCTGTAGATTTTAAATGTTCTTTGTGGAAGATTCCATGGGTCACCACCATGCAATTTTTGTCGTCAGAAGTCTACATCACGCCAGATTTGACAAATTTTTCTGATATTGCAAATTAACATTTTAATCCATCGAGAGATTCTTGTCACTTGCCCATACCTGAAAATTTCAAGTTGTTATGGTGTGTCCAAGGGTGGAAGATACAATGTATGTATACATGTAACCATCAACTGGACGTATAGGGTAAACTTCATGAAGATTGATAAATGCCCCACTCAAACATGGCCACCTCCATGCAAAAATGGTTGACATAGTTCAGACACATACACAATCACATAACCATTCAATTCATTACGACCACGATCATCATGATAAAAAACAAACAAAAGTAACTTCCCTTTATTTACTGTCAACATAGATCTTACATTTGATTGCGATCATGTCATACTTGAAATAAATAACAGTCTGTTGCAGAAACATGTAGGACAGGAAGGTCTGAGGTACTAGTACATGTTAAATTGACTTGCTGTAGATTTTCAATGAGATAAGAAGACAGACTATATCAGCAGCACGACAAATAGTCTATGGTACTTTTATCAGGTGGTATAAACCTTGATGGCTGCCGTTTCTCTTAAGACGCGGCAATCTTATTAAGTTTTTCCCCACTCAGTCAGGAAATACAATCCATGACCACAATACACACAGAGAATGTCGATTTCTTCCTTGATCTTGCACCGATCAAGAAATTGACACTGTACAAGAAATCAACACTGTACACCCATACAGGGCACATTACACTCTGTTCAATTTAGTGACTATGAGTACCCTCAGTGTCTGATCAAAGGCTGTACACACAGCTAGTCCTTCCTTGTCTGAACTCCAGTCATATGATGCTATCGGTTGCGTAGCAAGCGTTACATTTTGCAAGAGATGAACAGTTCCTGGAACTCCTTCAGCAATGCCATTTTTATCTTCTTTACTTCTCTTTCCCGGATACTCACTGAAACGGGATTGGATAATATGGATTCACATCAGAAGGCACTGAACTACCAAACAATGTTTCTTGCAGAGTTTGTTTATTTCCCAAAACTTTGTGAAATTAACCAACTTTCCTTTTTGTTGGTTTACAAGATAGCTACCCATACCTAGTCAAGATGAAGGTTGTTCTCCTTGCCTTCTGTTTCATCTTTTAAAATGTCCATGGCTTTTAATTTCGTAGAAATTTCAGGTTACAATATGTTTATCAAGCCTTGCACAGCATACTGCATAGTAATGAAACTTCACAATAACTTTGAAATTCTACTTTAGAAAAGATTTTACTGTGTCAAGACTTCAGCTGAAAAATACCAGCAAAGACTACAATCCTAGACTTTGTGATCTTTACTCTATTGGTTACTACTACGAGGGTGACCACACAGGGCTTTATCGTTGGCTGTTTCATTTCCAGCTTCATGTGTTTTGAACACTCTCAAAATTTGATGTACACTACTTTCAATCACACACCAATTACAACATGATACTTTTCAACAGTCACTTGTACTTACTATTTCCACAGATTGCATGTTCCGCTGCCTCCTAGAGTCATAAATACATCTCTGTTCTGTGGCAAATGTTTTGCGCCCCAGATTGTCGATTTGTGTGCCTGTAGATCAATACAAAATGAGTAATATTACATAAAATATTGTTCAAAGTAGCTAATTTAAGAACAGTACTCAAACTCTGAGGCCATACAGATCATGTCTTAAGAAAACTTGACATGTATATTTCCGTCATTTTGGATGTGAACGTTCATTTATGTACTGACAATGTCTCAGCAAATTAAGTTATAGGAACAGAAATGAAATGGTTACACTTGCTGTCTGTGATAGGAACTCAGAAAGGAGATTTACTGTGTTCAGTGTCAGCTTTCTCCCTGATCTGAATTATTGAAGACTGATACTATTCATAAATATATTTCATGGTATCAGATGTGGATGGAATAATTTGCAAGCCCTTATACATGCATTGTTGGTGGTTTTAGAAAAGTGATCGACACTTCAATGCTGATGACACTGGTCAAGAGGTCACCGGCATGACTTACCTTTTCAGTACAATAGGCAAAGCCCTTCTGAGGATGTTGCGTCCTTAAATCAAAGACGTGGAACTTAGCTTCTAGCGTTGTCGCCACAAGTTTGTTCATAATGATGTCCTTTCTGTCAAATTCCAGGCCACAAATCTAGAGTAAAGACAGAGCACATGTGAGTCATGGAGACTGGTATTGTTCAAAATTAAGAATATACTTGCAGAGTTATCATGGGATGAACTGTGAGCAATATGGGAAAGTAAGAGCATTTTTACCGATATTGCATAGATATGAGCAATATATTCAAGAGGCCCTTTATTCCAAAATTAGTATTTTACTTGACACTCACTCCATTGCCAATATTGGTTTCCCATCTCAGTGCCATCTTCCTCAGATCAAACATTTTAATATCACCGTTATCATAACCAGCTGCAACCATCCGATCTGCTTGATTATGGGCATGACCTGTGAATATGGAAAGAGGTAAAAACTTGCTTATTGAACTGAATTACACATACTGTTATGAAATTCCCTCCTCGTTAAATTGTTCTATGAATCAGAAAACCTCGTTATGATTTTGTTGGCCCAAGGTCCAGCACACACAGGTACATGTACAAACAAGTCTTGCTAAAGTATTTGGTAAGTGTGTGACATGTCTATGCCATTCTATTCATATGAACAATGTCTCTTCAACATATATGTTACTCAATTTTTACTGAGAAACTAAAGTATGTTTCACATTTCCTTTGATATTGTGTGAACAATTACAACACTATCACAATATCGCCATATCTGAGTTCAATTAAATTAATAGTTATTATAAAACAAAATTGTGATAACATAATTAATGATAAAACGCAATATCTACCAAACGCTACAGTCCAACAATCTCTCTTTGTTTCACCGTCAGCTGGTTCCATCTTGGCCACATGCTCATCTTTCTGACGCGGGTCCCACACCTTGACTGTACCTGATGGATGAAAATACACATTTTAAAAATCATGAAATGCAGTGAATACTTTGAAGATCTGACTGAAGCATGCAGACTTTCTTTGCAATTCACCTCAGTATCAGCAGAAACCATTAATCACCAACACACCAGTGAATGCAGACCACTGCTATTAACACAGACTTTGATGGTTTTTATTCCATTAACAGATCCGGAAGTACTCGTAAGTGGTACCGTATATCTGGTTTGTCTTCTTCTAACATGTGATGCTGATGATATCAAAGCACCATTGATGTACATCAATACAATATGCATGTATTCAACGATCAGATATTTTGCAGTGTGGCTATTTCTCTGTTGATATGGCTGACATCTTACCATCTCTACTGCCAGTGACTATTTCAGGTGCACCTTCGCCAACACCAAGACCACCGACACCATCAATACAGTTGATAATTTCTTTATGTCCTTTGACTGAGTATATTGGCATTTCTGTCTTTTCTAAGTCCCTGCAAAGGCATTGACAGATACATGTACATATATCTTTAGTACGTAGACATCAATTCATGTAATATTGCTGATAGTATGAAATTTTCCCACAACACCTTCAACTTTCTATGAATTCAGTTTCTGTGTTGCATTATGTCTAATATTTGTTTCACCATATGCTTGGGTAAATGGTAACACTCACTTTTCCAGACAATATTTTTGTCTGTCGGTGTCACTGAGACATTTAGCTGGTCATCTCAATCGCCATTTTTTTCCCTGCTTGAAGTTCTCAAGTACTGTAATTTGCAGAACCATATGGTCCCCTCACATTGTCAAAACTATCCATCTTTCCCTTGAGAACGGATCACACTTAGTTTTAATAATTTGGCGGTCATGACCAAAGAACAAGAAGGAAACAAGGAATAAAAGGTTCACAGCAAGAAGCAAAATGATCTATCCAAAAGGGTAAAAAATTGTCAGTAATTTTTGAATTTCATATGAATAATGATGATAAATTCTGTAGAAAGTAAATGGCATCTGAATTCCAACAGGCTCTTGGCAGGAATTTAGCTTACGATCAACTCTAACATCACAACTATTTATTGAGAACAAACGTGGAAAGCTCAAGCCTGCCTACAATAAGATAAACAGTCACTGATTAAAAACATTTACAAAAGTTGTAAAAAAATTTTTTTACAATAACTCGTCATAGGAGAAACCTTGTACACTTACCATATCATGAGTTTTCCATCAAAATCACCTGTTGCAAAGTTTCTCTGTTGAAGACTAGAGGCACCAAATGTGCCACATTTGAAGGCTTTTGTCTTCTCTGTCTGCAAGATCAAGAGAAATACCAGTGTTCTTTTGGTCACAATATGCCTACATGTGCAAACACAGTTTGGCTATAGTCACATAATCAAGTTTCACCAACACAACATGGACTCTCCGTAACTTTAAAGCATAAAAGCAATGGGCGCTGTAGATTAGGTGAAGAGAATGGTACATTTTTTTCTAGGTTAAAGAAAGAATCCCTTTTCTTGTTTTCAACTTCGCTAGCCAAGGGTGTTTCTTTGGGCAAAGACCCTCCCTTGAGACAACCCTTGCCATACTGGGCTATAAATTCTCTTTTTGACAACTAGCACCATTGCTGAGCCAGAAATGGCCTGTAGGTAGCCAATCATGTAACTCATTCCTACTCACTGCACTTTTCTCTTCAAATGACAACACCTTCACGTGATCTCCAGTCGAGGAACATGTCACAGGCATTTTATTTCAACCAATAATTTGACCAACAATCAATGAACGGAGCAAACTCGATTTTATATTTACTAGAGGGAGAGCAATGTCACCATTACAAGCATACCAAACCTTTTGGCTTTGCACTGTTGACCCTACCAAAAAGGTGATGTACCATACAACTTGCATGCTGAATCTTCCAATTTTTAGTAAATGAAATAGCATTATGGGAAACAATCACTGTCACTATTAAACTGTGATGCTACCTGAGAGAAAAGCAATTAAATCAAATCTCTGATACTATTCAGTTTGAACTATGAGGTGTCTAGCAAGTTTTTGCTGTCAAAAGAACCAACAGAAACCGCTCACTACAGTCACAAATGAATCTACATGTACTTTGAAGCATTTTATGGCCATGGTCAACGCACGATTTGATCAGGCAGTGTGTTGACCTGTATCCAAAGATCCTGTAACCATGATGATTAGTGAACAACATGTGACAAATCATAGACAGTAGTCCCCCCTCTACTGTCTATGGACAAACGCAACATTAGAGATTGCCTTTGTTTGGCTATATTTCCGGTTTACCACGAAAATTTAAAACAGTGGCTGTGATTGGCCCTCACAAATCAAGCTTGGGTTAAGATGCTTTAGATATTATCTGGAGCATTCACACACAGGTTGGTTAGGGAGATTATCCTAAGCCAACCTAACAAAGCCATGAGGACCAGAAGATGTTTGGTTTATGACCCCAGCCTCTTTGAAATTGCTTGGTTTCAACACCCTCTTCAGAGTCCATACTAACTTTTTCATTATAATAGACAATACTACAAATGTTACACAGGATTTTTTTATTGAAACACACAATTTCAAAGTACATGTTACATTGTACTTCACACTAACTTCACTAGATATTCTTCAGTACCCCTTTCAACAAAGCAACAGACAAATGAAATATTCATGCAACTAAGAACAATTCTTATTAATCTCGATGATTTAGTGAGGTTAGAGTTTACAAAGTTCCATTGCATTGGAAATGCTAATAATGTGTCAGCTGATAACAATACAACAGATAATTTTTTTCAATTTTTACAGAATGGATTATTTTGAGCTGTCTCACTTTCTGCAAATCAAGCTCAAATGCCAACAAAGCCATGATGATTCTTTCCTTGACTTGTAATGCTAACTATTCTTTTCTAAATAACCTTGCCCACATATTAAGTTTCTGGTTCACTTGAATTGGCAGAGCAATATTTAAAAACAAATATCTGAAATACCAACACAGAATGATATAAAACATTCATTTTATGAAATGATGAGAAAACAACAATCAGCTTTTGCTATTTCATTACATTGTTGATAACTTACACTGACGTGAATTTGGTTCTGTATAGATCTACTTTAATTTTGATGACACTCTCTGCCATGGTCTCCAGAGATTTATAATGAGATCATCAAGGTAAACGCTAAATTGTGGATGTAAAATTGTTGTTAGAGGCACAATCTATTGCGGTGAAGGTGAGCAAGTCCCGCATTGGCAAGCAATTAGCTGTTGCTGTTACCTTGGCAACGTTATAAATGCCTGAACCAAAGTCTCTTCCTATGACGAAACCTTCCATTCAGAAGACGTGATCTCGTGTCAGGTTCATAATTTTATGAAATATGTAAACTGCACAGCTGACAAGGCGGGGTGACGAATGATTAAATTTATAGCTTACCTCGTGTAAAAGTTTGACATCTCCGTGTGTTACCTCATAGATTTGAAAAGCACCTGTTTGACGCGGATGACAGCCTAGTACAACAAACTTGGCACTACAGGGGATCCACTTGGCGTCGAATAAAGTGTAATTTAAGGACTTCTGTACGTGAGCAATTATCTGAGGCTTGTCCATCTTGGATATATCACTTTCATCTGTTTGTCGATCGCAATTTGCCTGTCTACATTCGACGATTAATCGCAGCTCGCTTCGAGCTCACTTCTGGAATCTTCAAAACGGCGCCCTCTTGAGTTAATTTGTTCGTTGGTTCTCTACTCAGCCCGATGCAACATATGTAAATCAAGGACATCAAGTGCTTGAGGCAGTGCAGCATCGATCAGGGGTGAACGGCCTCTTTGTGACCTTGCATGACCTAGCCAGCATATTACAAAGGCCGTTCATCCCATCGAAGCGTGTCGGCCGCACTTCTCAGTTATAAAAGCTTGTCGAAAAACTGCTGTAAAATCATGGCACTTTCATATCAAGTACATTGTAAGATATATGGAACTCGTACTCATAATAATTTCAAAACATGATAATTTGCAACTTGAGATTTCCGAGCGCTTTACGAACATTTAACACATAATTGTTATAATTGTTATCAAATAGATAGAAAAATATGGATTTCTACGTGTCACATATATTTTATGGGAATTAATGTATCAAAAAACAAACAAATTAATTAATCAATTAAAATGCTGGCCACTCAATCCTATTTAGGCTACATAGTTTCTTATCGAAAGTGGTGTCTTTACGAAACAATCTTTTCTGCCAAATCCCTCGGAGCAATAGCATTATCAATGACTTCGCGGCGATTTTTTTCAAACTTTAGTTAGTGCGGTGAGAATACATGATCTCCAGTAGAGTGTCAAATAGTCAGAATGAGAGAGAACATTAAATGCAACATTGCAAACTATGTTTCTGGCTGAATGCTCTTTCATTTTCAAGTACTCACAGGTACATTGGCATACAATTTTTTGCACTGTAATTTACATTATTTTCCTTAGAGGAAAAAGGTAGTCACCATTGACAAAAAGACATGCTTGCTTGATGCCAATTATAATTTGCTGCATTGTTTAAAATCATTAATGTTCAATATGTTTGGATCTACCGGTATTAGAGAACAGAACAAAACTTTATGTGAAGTTTGTAATAAACAACCTGCACACACACACACTACTCAAATGCAAAACTTGTCATTGGCATTGGCATCTGTACCTTAAGGTGCTGTGAAGGGAGGTGCCAAAAATTTTGGGTGGCATGGATCATCTTATATTGTGACATTTTTCTAGGGAAACTAGCAGACACAGGCTATACAGTGTTCAGTTTAATGCCGAGACAGTCACAAGCTTGTTTGAGAGATAATAAACAATGGATATGTATCAAACCTTAGTCAAATAACTCTACAAACATCACTAGATATATCAATCCATCAGGCTCTATCATCCAGGAAAACAACATGCAAGTTGATCAGTCTGTCTAGTGTCACATCGTTTTTAATGTGCATCAATTCACCTTAAATAGAAGACACTGCCAAAAATCTACTCAATACCCTAAAAACTTAAAAAATTAGTCGTACAATAAGCATAGCTTTCTAAGATTTGTATGCTCGATTTGTCACAATTTATTCAAAAGTACTTCTAGAATATCGTATAAAGAGCTTGAATTTCAAATATACATAATATTGTCCACATACTGACACAGATTGAACCACCACATTTTTGGTAGCATTTTTAAACCCCCTTTTTATAAAAATTTCTGCACCCTGAAATATTATAGAAACATTCTCATGAGCAGCCATTTGTTTGGTGGGTAAAAATGATGTATTTCTCCTCCAGAACCTTATTGTATTACACCAAGCTTGACGAATATTGCATACATGGTAACTTCTTTTCTCAGGCACAAGCTGGTGGAATAATTTTCATCACTAGTTAAGTTTCCATGTATTGATACATGGCGGTGGGAAAGTCTGATTTTTCAACTCCAGCCAGGAAGCCAGGAAGAAACTTCATGATTATTGCACAAAACTGTCTGTAGCCGTAGTGACAGCAATTTGAACCTATAGAGCATGACTGATTCGATGGAAGGTAGAGTACAGTACACACCACCTGGTTTAATTAGGACGACACATGGGATGGAAGGATAAAGCTGTTCTGATTACACTAGACACGTTTGATCAGATTTTGCATGACTTGTCAGAAGAATCAATGGAGACCATTTTCCTGGCTTAAAAGCTGACAGATGTGCGTGAAGCAGTCTCAACAATGCATGAAGTGCTCAAAAGTATTTACACAGTAAGAAGACGAGGCAGAGTGTGCATCCATTTACCTTGCATATCGACAGACTGATATCACTTTTGTGTTGCTGTTCTGCATCTCGGTTCAAAGCTCTACGGTAAACAGTAACTTTTGGTTGCCATAAACAATTCTCCGCAACGGCATGTGTCAATCACACTATGTACATCTTTTTGCCACCAAAGAATGTGTTCAGGCAAGTCCTGGCTAAAAGTATCATTACTAAGCTAGCAAGGATGCTTTGCGTACACCTATCCATCACGTGCTGTGACCTGGTCAATCCTGTTATGTCATTGGCTCTCAGACATACACAATGTTATTTTCAACATGCTTTCGTTACATACACATTTTTTCTCCTGAGAATGATTACATTTGAACTGATTTAAAATGGTCTCTCTGTGTGCTCTCAGCAAAATAAAATGAAAAAATAACAGTAATAATTTGCCAATTTCAGTGTGCTACTGCACTGTGGTGGTTCAGTGCTGGAGGCCTAAAAGTATGAGTGTGGACCTGTCTGTGCGTACAAGGCAATACAATGCCATGATCAGTTCTTGTTTTTGAAAGTAAATCACTTAAAAGTTCAAAATTAAATATTGGAGTGGATTATACTTTTTTTTACATTTTCGGAAACTCTTATTTTAATGCCAACAGTTCATTTTGACCTGTATTTTACGGGTGGATTGTGCGAAATTGAGAGAAGAAGAATGGTTTCAAGTCACAAACCTAGGAATCTGATGTCTTGCAATTATTTCTTAGTTGGAGTGGGTTCCAAAGGTGGATTATTATACAGAAGCAATGTGCCCACCCCTATGATGTACTATGCTCACTTAATTTAGAACTACACGTCCATGCTCCCTTGTTAAGATTACGCGAGCCAGTGCCATCTTTTGAACTTAAAACTAGAGTATCATAAAAATGCAAAACTTCTCTGAAAGTATGATTAGATTTTTCATCGATTTTGCAAGTTTTTTATTGATTTTGTTCATAATTGCACGGTCAAATATGGACTGTTGGTGTTAAAATGACATGGTTAAAAGATGTTACAAAACGACAATGCGTCTGTCACAACACAGGGAAAAAAAGGACATCATTTTCTGAAAATTATTTTCAAAGGATAAAGAGGCATTACATAATACGTTACATGCTGTACATACAAAAATGAAAAAGGTTAGTGAAATGATAAAAGTGATCATATTTGATAACTGCAAACAATACAGCATACCGATAGCGGTTGACCTACCTAACAAGCCTCATGACATGAAGAGGTGTGGAAATTGTCTCAAATTGTGAACAAAAGTTTCATTGTGTCTTCCTCAACTTGTATTCATATATTTCCCATCTCTTGCTAAGTCACGGTAAAAGCCTCTACCTAATATTTTCAGACTTTAATTACATAGGAAATGACCGTCACTTTTGCTCACTAACTTTATTACATATCACATTCGCACAAATACTGACAGAAATTACTCTCATCAAATGATAGTCACATTGCAATTGGTTCAATTTGAAACACTGTCATTGATCAGGCGAGGTATCAAAAACCTAGTTGTC
>LD346104.1:55861-66773 GCA_001465055.1 Ptychodera flava | reverse complement strand
TTATTGCGATGCTGTCACAGGAACTTCAATATCCTGTTGTTGAGTTTCTTTGATCTGAAAAGTAATTTCACCAACTATAATGACATTGTATACTCTCCTAACCCTTCCGTATTTTCATTCCTAGAGTAGGGGCTTATACACAGATGTACAGCATTTTCAAAAATCTTGTGAAATCAGTGGAGAAGCTTATACTCGGACGGGTATGGTAGACTCACTGAAGCAGTGTAATGCTATGAGAAATTGGACTGGTTTCTTTCTGTTTTGTTCTACACTTAAATCTACTCTACTTTTAAAGGCACATGAGCTGCAACTTTTGACATTATTTTCATAATTTTATATTTCGATTAAAATTAGTTCATAGAGATGTTCTTACTCAGAGATGTTTACTCAAGTATTATTATCCACTGAGTGGGACTGCATGGGGAGGTTTCAGTAAGACAAATAATAAACAGGTGCTGCACCCAAATATTGCCACCTCCATGCAACTACATAATAAACAGCGTGAATGGTGCATGTACACATTTGAAAGGACGGGAAAGGGACTCACTCCACTTTGATGAAAAATTATCCGTTTTTCACCTAATATGGCAAAATTTTGAAAATGGCGGGAAATTGAAAATGAACAAAAATTCAATTTTTTGCCTATTCTGCCACAAGGAAATGTTGTTGAGGCATAGTCAATGACTATATCATTCAATTTGCAGATTGCTATGAATATCTGAGGAAATTGGAGGTACCTTGAGGTTGGACAAATTTTGCAGAGTTGCAGCTCATGGGCCTTTAATGATCTATGATACAAGAAGGACATACCAGATAACCGACTACAACTCCGACAATACAAACAATTAGTAGTATAACGACGACTGCAATTATAATAGAACTACTTCCACTGCTGCTGCCAGCGTCTGTTGTTGTGCCTTCCCCTTCAAGCATTGAAAACTCTGGTGACTCTGCATCTATGGGAAATTCTTGACCTTTGTAGGTTATTTTGTAGCCACCGGATTTGAACTAGAAACAAACAAACAAAAAGACAGTTGGGATGAATGTTAAGTGTAGACATCACATCAAAGTTACTTGGAGACGCTGTTGTTATACCACTTTCACAATTTGAGGAATGCTCACCATGTATAATAAAATGCAAATAATGTCAATGTATTCTCATTTATATGTAAAAATAAATATTTGTTTGCAAATCACAATTACATTTTTGGAAATTACACATGCAAAATCAACAAATATAACTTAATCGGCGACTGAAAATGTCACAATGAACACCAGCAAAGACAAAAATTAACAGCCCAGACTGCAAGCTCTGACCACAGCCATACATGAAACACTGATAAAATTTGTCCAAATTTTTTTAGCCGCAGTGTCCAATGTTGCATGTTCAGCTATTCTTAGTAACAAACCTGTGACCGAGAACAGCCCTACTGACAACAGCATGGCAGAAGACATACATGTAAGCAAACACGCCTGTTCAGACCTTGTCACAAAATTCTAATAATATATATTGTAACCTAAACAAGGGACTATGTGCAGGTTGGTAGGTGACCATTTTTCCCAGCATCAGGAGAGCAATGGTCTCCTACCTGGAGGTAAAGTCCCTTTTTTGGGATAAAATGTTTTTATTACATGCCTTTCTTCAATAGTTTTCACTCGAAATGTTTAGGATTATTTGCAAATGACATTAATATGCATTATTTCCATGTTAGATGAAAATCCTTTTAAAAAATAGCTTTTCACTGTAGAATGTAGAATTGATATATTTATCAATTTTTCATGTATAATTTGTTACAAACTGGATTTCCTATGTTAAACATGGAATGTAACATTTTTGAATCCCAAAATTGACAAGTTGAAAATAGTTCAGGTTCACTTTCAGTCAAATGATGATTATGTGGCCCACGACGTTATCAATGGAGTTACCATTGAATCATATAAAGCGCATGACATTCAATATAAGAGGCATGTAATAATAGGACCAGGCTGCTTACCTTACTTTCCATGTACGATGCAATATCTGATACTGAAGCATTAGAGCCATCAACTGCTTCTAAGCTGTACTGTACAATGATACTGCCTTCCCTTACCTACAAAATAACCAAAACCCCACACATGTCAGGCTACGCTTTGCATTCAGAATTCGTACAGTTCATCGGTGTGGACCAATAGCAATGTATGGAAAAAACCTTAAGTGGTTCACATAAACTGATATATCAAAGTTTATATTGGCCTTGCATTACCTTATACTCATCACAAAATACCAAATTTCTGAATAAAAAGAGAATCATATTGTCAATAGGATCATCTTATCATTGCCGAGATGACCAAAAAAGGAAAGTTCACATACCTCAAGGTTCTGAATCATTTTGCTTTCAGGTAGGTTGAATTCTGTGACTAGTTGTTGGGTGAGAAATCTATGAAATGAAATAGTAGAGATATAAGGAAAATACTGTTGGTGAAACATATACTGATAGTCTTATTAACAAATTCAAAGACATAAACAAAAGGGCCAACATGCAATCAGAAATCAGGATTTGAGACACCAGTATTTATAAAATGACTACAAATCAGATTTAAATGGTTTGGCATTGAGTTCATTCTGTGCCACAGGATGCAAAGCCTCTACAGCATTTACTTTCTAAAAGCCCATGGAGAGCCATTTTCTATTTTCAAAATTTACCTACAAAAGCTACAAAATGAAATAGAGGATGATACAGACAATACGTTATTTTAAGTTATTGTAATTGGATTGCAGATCCATACTTTCTGTTGCAAAATGTTCCACAATGTCCACAGGTTTTGACACCCAAAATTCCACCAGAAACCAGATGTTCATTTCCTGGCACAGGCTGGCTTGTCAATATACTGACTAAAGTTTCTGTACAACTACACGTACATCATACCCCAATGAGTTGAGAGATATACAATTCAATATACAGTATAATCAATTCCCTGTGAATCTAATCTAGAATATCCAATGCTAACAAACCGATCAATAATCAAATTAGGTTTCTTCAGTGAATACGATTTTTAAATGGTTAGACGTACAATATTGAAAAAATTTATGATGAAATCTGGATCTAGAAACAGCTGATTTTAAGGACAAGAAACATAGCTGGTACATTTATTGAGATTGCAGACAAATCACTGCTCACTACTTACTCTTTGAAAGCTTCAAGATTATCTTTAATGAGGTTGAACTCAGCTCTGATGATAAAACTCACTTTCACATTTCTGTTGAACAAAGGTAAGTGTGTTAGGTTTGCTAATTTCATAGGAATTGAATGTTCATATGATTGCTTTTCAGATCAATTCTTATGGAGACAAATTACAAATGTATTGATAAAATACAAGGTTCAGAAGATCATGGGTTTTGACAGAAACGCCAATGTCAGAGTGCTGGTTCTAAGAGGTGTGGAAATCTGGTCGGGATATCATGGACAGGATCATCATTTGAAATAATGCTTCATGAAAGTCATTCAACCAGGGAATATGAACAGGAAAAATGGGTCACATAAAGGATTTACATAGATGACAGACAACTAAGAGTGTGAACTTTTGAGAGATACTAACCTGATTGGAATTAAGTCTGAAAAATAAAAAAACAAATTGTGTTCATTGACTTTGGTATTATAATGTATAAAGTCATTTCCGATGATGAAATTAAATAGGTGGAAAATCTTATTAAAATACTCTACAAGTTGATTAATTGATTAAATACAACACTGGCAAATTACTTTTGGCAAGATATACTGTATAATCTGAGACAGAACATGCATATTCATGCAATAGCCACATTACGATTCCATGAATGCCAGCCAATTAATGGATCATCATCCATGCACTTGCAGTTGAAATACCAGTTGTGTTTAATATAGCAATTTTGAAGAAAAATTAAACCTCATGAAGTGAATGTTGGAATAACTCCCAGCAATATGGAAATAAAAATAATAAAACAAAATGGAGTCTATGACTCTAAATTACCTAAAATGTGATCAAAATTAGCACTTCTGATTCAACAATTATCATGATACACTGGAGAAAACACTTAGGTATACTGCCCTCTATAGGGCATCACCTGGCAATACTTTTTAATAGCAAACAGTTTGACAACAAGCATCAATTGGATCCTTGAGGTACTTTTCCATAATGGAAAGAATGTGTAAGTAACTTAACTTTCAACATATATGCAACTTTACAGATCAAAAGGTTAGAACTTAACTCATAGTCATTGTGTAAAGCAAACTTTCAACCATTCTCTTTCAAAATCAAGAATAAAAATTTTGGTACTGGAGAAACAAATTGCTCAATATTTACTGATATTTGAAATTCCAAACGGCAGCCATCCCAGTGTTAGCTCTATGGGGGAGATAAAGTTCCTGATTTTCACAAAACTAAGCCAGCGAAAACTTTACCTGTTTTAAGAGCTTCACAATAAACCCTTACAAGTGGTCGACCAAAACAGAATTGTAAAAGTTTGAGTGTCCAAATATATGTCCCCTAGAGGAATTCTACTTTGATTGCGAATAAATATTATGTAACAAAACACTGACCACAATTTGACTGTCCTCGTTGTTTGGTATCTGGTATTTCGACACCAGCTTGATTGACACACCAACAATAGCCAGTACTTGGATGGCACTGTGTTGATTTGAACTTGCCGTCGCCGTCACATTGAGGTCTGTATTCACCTATGCGACCCGTCTTGCACTGGTTTGCCAGCAAACATTTACTGACAGCTATTTCAGAACAAAATATTGAGGCAATATCAATGATTTGTAATCAACACAGACAAAGTTTCTTAAATTCTGTTGTACAAGTCCAAAGCACTAACAATATAGCATATGCTATCTTTTGACAAAAAATACAGGAGTTGTCCTTTTGTCCTTCTATGTCATGAAAACCAACGTCTATCTCATCAATGTTGGTGCATCAAAATTTGTCCATTGGATGTAATTTGTCAATTGCGTGGATGGGTGTATCAACACCTATTTTTGCATCAATCTTTGATCCTTTGATGTGTTGACATGAAAATTCCATACATGAGGGTTATAATTATTAGAGTCTGACAAAATACATCCAATTGACAAATTTTGAGGTAATTATGTCACTCATATGTATTTGCAGTGCAATCAAAGAACTGACTACTTAATTAACACCAGTCACCTTGGAACTTTATTTACTATTGACAAATGTGCACACACAAATACATACATGAATACATGTATGTCACATTCGGCTTCCAGACACATGCAGCTTTGGAAGCGTTCAAAACCCCAAAGTACGGCATCAGCATTTTTTTTGCTTTTTCAATACCAGAACAAAATTCTTTGGCACACTTTGTATGTAGACTGGGTTACAACTTCACATAGCCTTACGTTTTTCACAGTTGACTTCCTGCTTGTTTTCATCATAGAACTTGGCCTGGCAACCACCACACACATCCATACGACATGTGGCACAGTGATTCCACCTGCAGACAGCCTTGGCACACAGATCTTCCGGGCAAATCTGAGCTGGTTTGTCATCTGGGCACATATGTCCTGGTGTGACTAAGCATCATACATAAATGACAGGAACACATTGAATCATTAATGGACTGTGCATGGTCAAATGTTAATGTCAAAAGTAATTTTATGTAAAAATTAAAACTCCAGTTCTACAATGAAATATTTTTTCACATACAAGCTTAGAAGACTTGGAATTTTATTATTGCACAAGCTTTTGTTTAGAGAATTAAAACTTATCTATTTTGATCAGTCTTGTCAGCTTCCATTCTAAGCTTCATTTGTTACAATTCTTAAAGTCTTTTCAGATCTAGCATTTCTGACCAAATTAAAAGTTTTACATTGATTTGGACACTGTAAATACTATAACCACTATTAACGCTAACTATTGTTGTAATTGTTGTTGTTATATAATTATTGTTGTTGTTGTTGTTGTTGTTGTTATTGTCATCATCATTAATTTGTTACCAGACCTTGGTCAAAGCACATTTGACTTTGTTGGGTGGGAAGAGTGATTGATACTGAAGTAGCCACAAAAATGTTTGTTTTCTTTGTTCACCGCTTACACTGCAAACATCGGTCAAAACAGTCATCACCTTCAGCAATACTGCCATCTTGTTATTGTTGTTTCAAAATAGTGAGCTATCTACACAGGGAAGTGGAGGACTTTTTCTCAAGGTCATTGGTAGTGTGAGACATACCCAATGCCCTTTTTACCAACCTTCACTGCAATTCACTGTACTTCCAAGATCTTCACAGGTCTTCCAGGTTTCTTCGCAATTGTTGCACGGATCGATGACACAGAAAGCATCCGGATTGCTGGGACAGTAATCCCGTGAACAAGCTACGTCAAGACAAAGCTTTAGTTCATTGTTATTGGGACAAGTGACTGAAAGAGAGAAAACATTGAGAAATATAAACCAAAACAAAACGTTACTTTCTGTTTTCCTGCATTGGAAATTTGCATGAATAACTGGCTATACGGATCACAACACTCATCAAATATAAATGGATTAGGCAGTTGCAAATAACAGGATAATCCTGCAGTCTAGTGCAATTTGTTTCACACTTTCGCCATCATGGTTTTGCCTAAACATATTTTTATCTATGGTGCAGACTAATTTACAGGGAATTGGAGTGAATAGGCTAAAAGCAGTTTTGCCAAGTTTACACACATTTTCCTATTTCTTGTGAAACATTGCTAAAGTTTAAACCTCATTATGAAGTCATCTTCAGCACAGTGCACACACAATTATTCAGATCTGGAATTGCTGGGTGTTTTCTATTTGTACAAACACCCAATCACGGTAAAGCTGCTGGTTGGCATTTGAGCAAACCTATTCTCAGTGGTACAAATAATGTTGACAGCGATATCAATCCCAGTACACAAACCGTCACTGGTATGAGATACTTACACTGTTGGCCCTCCCCAGTTCCTTCTACTTGCCCATTCTGATTACATCTGAGTGTCTTCGATGCGGGCTTGGCTGTTACCGAGCCTGGAAAAGCCTTCCCATCGCTATTCACACACCAGCATACACCGGTGTTGCCATGACACTGTTTCCATTCAAAGGCACCATCATCAGCACACTGAGCAATGTAGGGGCCAAAGAGAGGTGCCACAACTGTTGAGGAAGAAAACCATAGAACTGTATCATGTGATCACCATGTGACACTTGCCAAAGAATGCATGTAGATCATAAGTCTTTACAGACATATGTAACTTTAACATATCAACGCATGAGTTGGCTGACTGCAGTTTGTGATGGCTGTTGTTTTAACGCAGTATGCATCAAGACTGATGACAATGCACAAACATGGATATATCAACTTACATACAGTAATACTAACAACAAGCCTTCCCTTTGCCAGTTGGAAGAAACAACATTTTACTGTTTTTAGGGTCTGTACACTCACATCTGATGAAAATTAACAGACTTTTGAGGCTGTTTTTGTCAGTTTTCCAGTTCTAGTGTGGCCTGAAGAGTGCTTGCACAACAGAAGTGTTGTTGCTTTTCAATGCACTATCCACACAGTATTTTACAGTTTTGACACTAGATTGGGGGTTATTAGAGGGTAAAGCCAACCAAGCCTTCTTACAGCGTTTCATTTTTTTGAAACTCTTGCATAAAATGTTTATTTTTCTACTCTTGTATAGTATATAAAACTGTAAATAAACATGAAATCATTATATATTTTAATTATTTATTTTTCCCAATGTATATTTGTTAGTATGGACTTCCTTGTAAAACGATGTTAGTGTATGGGGACTCTATTTCAACAACTTCTCAGAGGCATACATAGTTTTGAGCTCAGTATGAGCTCAGTATATGAAAAATCACAGCTATTGCAAGTATTAAGGTTAATGGGCAGATTGCAAAACAAATCAGAATTGCAAGTTAATTTTGCAGCATTGTGGTTGTAATTCCCCTGGGAAAAGATTTCCACTGAAAGTCACTTTTGCTGCACGGGAAAGCAGTGTTCCCCCTAAGGTTTTGAGTAAGTGGCTATGATGCCTGAAGGTAGGGCACGCATACGGCGACCACAGAGGTAGCCATATTGCGTCTTCTGTATATACGCTAATTTATCGAGTTATGTAAATCTGTTAATGTAGTCACAATGTACCCTGAATGCATACGTGTACCGTGCATTGGTAGCAACTGCGTTGCCAAAGAACGCTAAAACTCAAAATGCGGAAGTAAAATCGCCACTGACTGAGATTGCACATTTTGCCCCGAGTTTTGATGTTTATCATTACCAAAACTAATACCAATCAAAATGACTAAAAGTAAAGTAGTGCAATACATGAAATTCCACTGCGATAGCAGTCGGAGACACTTCACAAATAGTGTGCAAATAAGCCGTAGCGGGAACACTGCGGGTATGCTCTGCTGGCAGTGATAAGGAGTTCTGGATGACGTTTGAACCCAAATCACGTAAAGTTCAAATACTGCATGGCTCATGCATGTAACTCTACCTGCAGCACTGCCAAGCCCACTCTCATCTCTTCGTTTCCTTCTTGAATCATCATCATCACCGCCTATGAATAAATCTCTGAAGAAGTCTCTAAAGGTGGAAAAGTGATCAAAGAGATCTTCAATGGTAAATCCGGTGGCTTCGGCAAGGTCTCCACCCATGGACTCGATGGCATCAGTCAGGTCATCCAGACTTGGCAGCTCAGCGTCTCCCTGACCGAATAGGACTTGGAATATATCATTCACATCTGGCAATCCTTCAAGCTTGTCAAATCCAGGGATATTTCCAGCTGACATGCTACTGGGTATGCCACAGACGCCTCCTAGCTGATTCACCACACTTTGCACTATGGCCGGTAAGTGGTGGGTGATGTTTTTGAGCAGGTCTGGTGACAGAACTCCCCTGTTGTTTGAGTTCAAGGCTGTTTGTCGTCTCTTCTGACAGGTTTGTAAACCTAATAGTAGAAGAACACAAACAGTAAATGCAAAATTACTAAGCTGGATTTTGGGTGAGATCATTGTATCCCATCAAAGTGTGCAATGTAATTGTAGGATGACTCTACAAGTACAAACAGCATTGTGATTCATATTATTTGTGACACTTTTACATATTTCATATTTTTATCATTTATTTTGCTTGTGTATACATGTTTATATGAACTTTCTTGACAAACAGTGCCAGTGTCTTACCGTCATTGCAGTCAATGATGTTGTTCAGATGGTCATAAAAGTCTACTGTACACTCTCCACAGGGATTGACACGACACACAGCTGCAGGGTGAGCTAGACATACTGCTTGGTAACATAGATTCTGGGCACATCTTTGCATATGCTCTCCTTCCTCACACACTGAAATGCAAATTTAGGTCTTATCAATTCATGTCTTTCAAAGCCGGTACTTGTCACTTTTTGATGATTTTTTCAGAATCGTTTGTTTTGTATATATGTTAATGGCAAGTTCTTGTTCAACTCCCTTAAGTATGTAAGACACCTACATGTACTATTTGGTTTGTAAACTCGGGGTTTGTACCTGTTGAAGGTAATATTGTCTACATTTGAATTCTAGTAGTCTGGACCAGAATTCACTCAATAACCATGCAGTTTGCACATGTACAGGCTGAGTTGACAAGCGCTGTGTATCTCAACATGCTTTGAAGCGTAGAACAAGAAACTTGTAGTTGATATCAAAAATAGAAATGGCGAAGGAATCATCAACAGTTTGTTACTGAGACTGGCCCTTCAAAACTCAGCCCCAATCTCAATCTCACCAGCATCAAAATAACTTTCCACAGGCTGTATGGGCAGAATAATAGTGTCAAGGTTACATGTAGCAAACCCACTGCTGGTAAGCAAACATACAGCATTACACTGACGAGAAAATTTGAAAATTTCTTTTGAAGTCAGTCTGCGTAGAAAGCATACAAGCACCAATACAGGTAACTCTGGGTTGAGTAGACAAAGGGGAATGATAGATACATCCCATCAAACTAATCTAACAAACTCATTTTCGAGGAATGGTACAAGCAAAGTTCATTTTTGGGTTTCGCCTGTGAAAAAATGAGGGCTAGTCAGCACTTGCCATCTTGAAGTGGATGACATCATAGTTGGAAGTTGACATCAACAGACATAAAAGTGATGAGCAATAAGAGGAATACAATGGTAGGCAGTAGATTTGTCTTGGTTACCTACCTGTGACAGCTTCTTCTGTGCCTTCACCTGCAGGTAGCAAACCATGGCAAAGAGAGATGTTAGCTTTGATTGGGTGGTTAAGCAGGGAAAGACACTTATTTTTTTATCCACTTGCCCTTCGGGCAAGTGGGGGGGTTCGGTTCACTTGCCCGAATTGGAAAACCACTTGCCCAGTATAATTTACGTGTTTGAAAAAAGCTAAAACATTGGTTTTTCATTTCACACACTTTGTTTTGAAAATTATCATGTTATCATGAGAAAATGTCAGACATTCTCATAGGGTTCTCCTCACACTTCTAAGAGTGCTGGATGGCTCATTTATATTAAATCAATTATCAAAGCCCCCACTAGCAGTATCATATAGCATTGTTTATGTGAGTTTACTTCTGAACTAAAACAAGATTTTGGCAATGTGCTCTTTGAGGGGTTGGAATACAAGTATTGTTAACTGCCCAGTGAGACTGCATGTGCAATTTTGAACAAGAAAAATAATGTGTGCCCAAACGTAAAATGGCACCCAATGCAAACATAGCAAAAAACAGTGTACACCGTGCATATATGCATTTGAATATTCACGGAAACAACAGAGTAGTCCAATGTAATGCATAGTGTTGAATGTTTTCAACTGGGGCAAAAATGTTTTGTTTTCTTTGTAGTATGGTGGGAAATCAAAATAATGGTTAAAATGTAAATTTACTTGTCCAATTTTTCACTAAAGAATGTTTTGTAAAGCTGCAA
>LD346104.1:37828-54110 GCA_001465055.1 Ptychodera flava | reverse complement strand
ACCTGTTAAAAAGCAGACAGCACTGAATGGAAGGCGGTTTCTACAAAATATGATTTGACTGTCCAGTATTGGCGTGGCTCATTTGAATTCACACTGTGATCAATTAATGCTCTCATTCAAGATTACATAATCTTTCTGCTTTCCAATGTAGGTGTAATGATGAGTTCTGTCGGTAACATTCATTTCAAACATACAATGTAAGTCATCATTGCCATATGCGAGATCACTGAGGCTTGTAACATGTCCATGGCTGAGGAATAGTGACATATACCAGTAGTCTGTCATTTTCCTCACGTCAAATCATCCTCCGGAATAGTGGGAAACTTCTACACTGCTTAATTTTCAGTTGCGCAAAGTATTTTGGTAGGCTCCAGGTCTGGTACAAGTCTTTCAAGAGTCATTCCACATACTGCTACTCACGTTTTGTGGAGGGACCGTGTGCTACTACATTGTTGTTAACAGAGAGCCCTGCAGTCAGATTGATGTTTCATGTGCAAGAAAACCTTCTCTCTGACACAGGAATTTGTACTACAACACATGCATTGGTGTGGCAAGGGAATTTCCAGAAATTCCTTCAAAGGGACAGAAAGGTTCTGTGGCTGTGTGACACACAGGTTGTACACCTACTTGGAACTGGAGTGAGACATTCCCTTCTGCATCCCACGGAGCAGCACATTTTGCCAGTTGGACAGCCATTGCCACAGGTGTTAACACAGGTTGTTACAATGTCTGAGTCTTGGCGTGGACATTCAAACTTTCCTGTCAAATATCAACCATCAAATGGTCATCAAATATATTATGTTATGGTTTGTACAAACAAACATGACCCCTAAACAGCAAGTACAATAACTACATGCAAACACAGATTTGCCACACCAAAGCCAGTTTGTTTTTCGTTTGTTACTGCTGACACATATTTCTGTGTGCATTTCATGAGATTTTTTAAAATAGACAAATGTTCATGCACTAAAATTTTGCATGAAGTTGTATCAGTTGCTTACAGCTTATCAACAAGTTGACCTGAATTTTTAAGACAAACTCTGGTTCAAGCTTAAACAATTATACTCCTCACTACGGGATTTCAGACTTTTTATCTCAACATGCCATACAAAAGAGCAAAATAACTGCAGTTTAGCGATAAGTGAGCTGTTACATGTCACAAGGGTTACAAAAGCGCTTGTGCCAGTCCACTGAACTTTCAACTTTGAATGAGTTATCTGCGATTTTCTAAAAGTTTCTTTGATAACCATGGTATGAGTGTGAGTACCAATCCTTTAATCTTTGATAACCATGGTATGAGTGTGAGTATCAATCCTTTAATCTCACTGACAGACTAACGATAATATTGAAAACAAGATAAAAACAACACAGTAACTTCCATTCGTTTTTCACAAAAATGTTCAGGACACTTTTAGTGCTAGAGTTTATGCAGTCAATGCTATGCTTGCAGATTGTAAGAAAAAAATGGGTGTCTACCTTGTTCATTGCAGTCCACCTTGTTCTGCATGGTGTCGTAGAAGACAGCTTTGCAGTGCCCGCAGTAGTCAATTTTGCAAGTGGCTGTGGGATGTGCTGCGCAGGTTGCACTGGCACATGGATCAATTGGACAAGTCACAGGTTCAACATCTTTTTCACACATGGAATTGTCGAGTTCAGCTGTGAACAAGAACATTAAATAAGACACTATTTTCAGCTGTTACAAACACCAGTTATTTGGACATTTGCCTGTGTGTAATTAGGCCAAAGTAATTAAATTCTTTGTTTTGCGTCCCCATCCGCGTAGGTTTTTAAGGTTTTCATGAAAAACACACACAATGTATTTGAATAGGAAATTTTAGGACATGACCGCTTAGCTTTTCTGAACTAAAATTTTGTTACAATTTTTTATTTGCTACAATCAAATTACATTGTGTTAATTTTCTTGTTTGTGTTTTTCAGCCGCTTAGACGTGTACCTTTTCCCATTTAGAGTGGACGCAAAACAAAGAATTTAATTACTTTGGCCTTATTATAACACACGTGGTCATGACTTTAACTATATCGTACTTTATCATATTTCGTTACTACTTGTGGTTTCCCTTGACATACTTGTATGGTCATAAACATACCGGTATTGAGAATTTTTCGACATACCAAATTTCTCATTACTTCTTGATACATATGAGTCAGATATCTGAGAAAAGAACCACTGCATTTTCACGACTGAGACTTAGCAAGGATACAGCATAAGGGCAGGTCAATGGGATATGTACACACAGAGACACTACAGAACAGACAACAACCGATAAACAGACTGAGGGTACTTACGAACACACTGTGGGATGCCTGGACAGTCTTGTTCTGAACACAGGACATGCATTGGTTTACAAACAGTACCAGCAGGACAGGTAAAGCCCTAAGAGTAATTACAACCATATCATCACACAGAAAACAGATTACCAAACTACAAAAGTGTCTTTTTAGTAAGACATATCAGAACAGCCCAAATCCACTTCATATTCAAAAGAGCTTCAAATGCCTCATTTGTTTATAAAAACAGCGAGGACATCATCCAATTTTAGCCATTCTGTAGTACAGGGATACAGAGAGCTATACTGCCAAGGACTTTTTTTCCAAAACAGAATGAAAACAGCGGTAATTGATTCAAAAGTCATTAACTCATGCAATAAGGTCATTTAACACTTTGAGAGCTGTAACTCTTCCCACCAAAATTTTAGAGCAACTTTTTACCAAATTTTATGAATTTTTCTGTAATTTTTTTGAGAATTTTTGATCAAATGGAAATCACATTTCCTTTGCTACAATTCTTTATCAAAATTTTGGCAAAAATCTGAATAAACTTGACTCAGGTATATTCTGTAAAGACGACAAAAATTGACTTTGGCGCTCAAAGAGTTAAAGTGGGATGATATATTTAATTGTCTTACAAGGAGACTCTCAAACAAGTAGAACACTGGTAGTGAGTGTATTTGTAGACACCCTCCTCTGACCAAGGGTGTTTCCACTGGTATAACCTTGAGATTAGCCACACATATCAAAGTGAAACTGGTCAAAGGCCAGACACCAATTGTTAGCATAGCCAATATTTGCATAGTGTCTAAGGGCAAGACATTGAGTCTGTATAACGTAGACATAAGTCTCAACTTTACAAAGGGTCTGCTAATTTAAAGTTAGATTTCATTGTAACAGTGAAAGCATACCATATTTACAATACAACATGTATACCAGTAACAATGATTGAAAATGACAGCAGGTAGCTTTTGACAAGGCCTGAACACAAATTAATATAATTGACATGTAATTTACTGGTGGGTGTTGGGTGAAGCAAGTCCCAAAAATGTGGAAACAGTATAATACTGACTAAATCTTTAAAGGCTTGATTCTATGAAGTGAAAACTGGCACTCTGTACTACTGTACAGACAGTTTGTACAAATCTGTTCATCTGCTTTTAGCATCTTTGCCATGGCTTCTGAAGGTATTCCTCCTGTACACAAAACTGTCCTTTTTGATTCTTAAAATTTAATTTTAAACTTCCCCTTTGAACAGAAACATGTAGAACTGTAAGTTCACTGTGTATTTATGGAAGCACTACAGGACCAAAGCATGAAGCCTGAGAAAAATTTGTTTGCAGTTTAATGCACCTTAATTCTATGGTTTTGAGTTTACTACCAACAGAAACTTACATCACAGGGTTTGTAACATGCACAGATCGGACATCCATCGGCTCCGGCTTGGAAACCAAACTTGCACTTGTCTCCAAGACTTGTCCTGCACTGTTCAACATCCACTGACTCACATGAGTCGGCTAATTCTGAAATTAACAAAAATTTCAACATTTCAATTTTCAACATTTTAAAATGACAACCCTGCTTGGTGTTAATTTTTTTCATAAATGTTCGGTATGTATTTCATTCTGTCCTTGTAACCTCAGATCCAAGACACTGTAAAGACATAAGCTATCAACCACTCGACTGAATTTGAAAAGTATTACAAGACCTGAAATTCCAGTTGTGGTAAGTAAAGTACTTTTTTAAGCAATGCTGTTTTTTTTATGATCAATAAGTTCTTTCACAATCTATCAATCTAAAGGAAATCCAACAATGAAGCAGATACCTATCTGATCACACTTTGTGTAGTTCTGCACCAATGTGTTTGGTAACCTGGTTCCAATTCTGTTAGCGCACCAGCATAAGCCAGCCCTGTCATCACACTGCACCTTCTGGAAATTACCGATGTCATCACACTGTGGCACATAAAGCACTGAGGAACCTCCCCTTGGGCCCATGGATGCAATGGCAGTTTCCACCATCATCCTTGCAAATCGACACGCTCCTTGGGCATCTACGGCAAAAGAAGGAAAAAGCATGAGTGACACAATGCAAGGAAACATGAAATTTCTTGTGATATGACACTCCTGGGAATCTTGAAGCAGGTGAAATCTGAGGACAGTGGGGAATGACAACTACAGGATAAAAAACATTGACTGTTTTTAAATACTGTCATATACATTAGCTGTTTTTGAATATCAATTTTTTTTCTGTGACAATACTCTTCAGAGGGAGATTGGAACTGTCAATTTGTATCAATGGGTAATAAAAAGCAGCCCGCAGTGAAAATAGTTCACAAATGTAGCAACTACTGGCATTCTGACTTGTATGATATTGATTTGCATGGGAGATACTATGTCAACTTGATATATCCATAGACAAAGTACAGTTGACTTTATATCCAGCAAGTGAATTTCCATAAGTGAGAATATGATTGTGAAACAGCCAATTGCTGATTTACCAGTACTTGGTGCTGGAACTTCATGTCTTAAAGCTCCATAAGCTGTATCTTTTGATTATTTTTTCAGAACTTTTGTTTTGTGGTTTCCTTACACTTTCTGCATTGAATCACTAAACTGTAATTTAATGCCAAGTATTTAGCATGTCAACACAACCTATATGAGTATAATCTACATTGCTATTGTTGAAAATTGTATTCAAGTCCGGACTAGAATTCATCTGTAAACATAAACAATAAACAATAATCACTACTCACATACAAGCTGTGTTGACGAAGAGAATACTCGAAGTTTCAGCATGACAAATGGATTAGGGTCAGACACGGTAGTTGATATACAGAAATATTATAATGAAAAGACTTGCCACAAGTTACAGCTTATGTCCCTTTAAATAATCTTGTATTTTGGTGCAGATATATCAAAAGTTTGACGAAAACTTGCCAATCAGAAGATGCTGATCTGATTTTGTTATCAACTGCATTTGCCATTATGTGTCAGTGATTTGTCTGAATCATTGTCTGTTTCAGATGGATTTATAACGATGAAAGCTCTGAGAATGTAGGGTCATTGTAGGTATCCTGACATTTGTAAATTTCATTGTGAGACCACAGCTGGGTAGGGATTATCGTTTCACGTCTACGTAATCTCATTGACTTGTATGATGTGTCTGAGCCAGAAACTTTGACTAGTGAAAACATACGGGCGATTCATCTCTCATGTTGTTCGACAACTTACCTTCCAAGGGCAGTTCCATGCACTCTGTACCACATCCATTGTGGCAGCATTTCTTATTGCCATAGCAATCAGAATCTGACACACACGACTGAGCACAGGTACCAAGATCACCATTTGGTATTGGACACTGCCCAGGTTTCACTAGAATATAAATAAAATAGACGACAGAAAATCATCATTCATCCACTGAAAATATCATCCATTAAATCTAAATAAAGATGAATAACTATTCTTCCATTTTTACATAATGGCTCAAACAGATTTAATACTGCCTTTAACCAAAGAATCTGGAAACTGGTATACAATATCAACAGCATGCAGTGGACTGGTGACCATAGACAGCCTGAACTATCTATAGTTGGCTGACAACCATAGACAACCTGAACTGTCTACAGTTGAGTGGTGACCATAGATAACTGAACTGTCTACAGTTGACTGGTGACCATAGATAACTGAACTGTCTACAGTGGACTGGTGACCATAGATAGCCTGAACTGTCTACAGTGGACTGACAACCATAGACAACCTGAACTGTCTACAGTTGACTGGTGACCATAGATAACTGAACTGTCTACAGTGGACTGGTGACCATGGATAGATGAACTGTCTACAGTGAACTGGTGACCATAGCATAGACACACCTGAACTACCGTATCTATAGTTGATTGACAACCATAGATAGCCTGAACTGTCTACAGTTGACTGGTGACCATTCAACATAATTGCAATCTTTTAAATAAATATCATCATTGGAAATAACACATTCATGATTAAATGCCACCACCTTTCTTTGTGTTTCCTAATTGTTGATGATGATGATGATTAACTTTGATATTTTTGCTGGCACAATGTCAAGCATCTTTGATATCATCTATGGTACAAAATCTGCCAATGCATTGGCTTTGCTATTATTGCAACAACTATCTCGAAACATGCATGCATGAAATCTCAGATCATACCGGTAGATAGGCAGACACCAGATCACATGGACAGTGTGTGGTTTTGACAGCTACAAGGGGCACAGAATGCATTCTATAGGGGTGTGGCATGACTGAAGGCATGAAGATTATGCTGTTCCACTTTCCATATTTCATGTGTCTCTGAATCATTTTCCCTTGCAACATACTGAGAATACTACTTGCATGGAAGTTATCTTTCAAGAATCTGGTGAACACAAACAGTATAAATCAATGTTATTTCTGTTCTTTCTTTCTTTCTTTCTTTATTTATTTATCTTTTTATTCACTTATGATACCGGATTTTATTAGTTGTTGTGAGCAATTTCTTATTAAAAAGTAAAGGATACCTTTTGACAGTCAGCGGAGAGTACACACACAGGTAGGGGTACCATACAGAAATAAAAATATCTACCAGAAGTATAATGTTATAATAGCTCACTACTTAGGTTTTGATTCTGTGCCTGAGACTGTCAGAGGTTTAAATGACATGTTCTGGGCAGAAGTTTTCTAGGTTTTAAATTAATTTGAAAATCCTGTAATTGCTTTGTGGGAGAAATTCTTACATAAGTGAACATTTGAGGTTCTTTGACCAGCAGAACATCCCATATTCATAATACACAAAACTCTTACCAATAGGCAGGGTCTTATGATTTTGTTTATCTTTACATTTGGTCTATTTCAGCGTCTCCTTTTTCACTGTAGACAAGTACATGTTAACAATAATGAGCGAAGCAACTTAATGATTGATGAAATAAAAACGGCAACTACCAACAATTTCAATAAAATCTAATTCATATACCTTTGTAAGGTGATGTTTACAGAAATTTCCTGTCAAGCAACAAGTGAGATTTCCATGGATGTTTAGCAACTGATGGCATTGAAGGACCAGAGTTGACACTGAAATACCTTGTAAAATAATCTTGATCATGAATAATACATGTATGATCATCCAATAAACCTAGCCATACTATGTAAATAGCTTTGTGGTTCATGACAGAGAAATGTTACCACATTTCTCATAGGTACCTGAAATTGTGACATTATGTTGATTTGTTTGCTATCAGAACCACCACCACCTGGACATTTCCCACCCATTCATTTTGCTAGGGTTGGGGTAAGGGCCATGGATATGAAAAACAAGACTCACTGGGTTGAGGGACAGAGGGGGGCGTGCCTCTATTCTGATTATTGTGTAAAAATTGCGCTATCCATATGCCATGGTTTCACCATGCAAATTATATGTATACTGTATGTGTGATACTCAACAGCTGTTCTGATTTTGTTTTGAAATGTTTGTAACACAATTGTTTAAAAAACTCAACAGAAACTTCCAAAAACCCATTCCACTATTTTGTCAAGTCCCGGGAAGATCATATCATAATTTTGTGATAAGATGTTTGCCCAAAGTTTTGCTTAGGAGATGGGAAGGGGTTTGAGCTAACCTGCAAGGAGTTTGTTTCACATACATTATGCATTAAAGGTCAAGGAATATCTGCCTGATGGGTACCTGCCTATGGGTTAACTGGCTTAGATTAGAACTGCATGATGGGTACCTGCCCATGCTGACTTAGATTAGAACTGCATGATACATACCTGGCCATGATGGGTACATGGCATTGGGTCAATGGGGTTTATAGATCCGTCTGATTACCTGCCCATGCCTTAACTGGCTTAAAATTGTCTGATGGGTACCTTCCCATGGTTTAACTGACTTAGATTAGAACTGCATGATGGGTGGGTACCTGCCCATGGGTTAACTTTCCTAAAACTACCGGTACCTGGTGGGCATCTGCTCATGGGCTAACTGGCTTTGAACCAGCAATTCTGCTGAAGCAAGTTTAATTCAGGCGTATTTTCTTGATCACTCATGCTGATCATTAAAAGGTTCTTATTGATTTAATTGACCGTTTCAAATAACTATACAGACTGACAATGGGAACACAAATAAGGCACCAACTTCACCTGTTTCATAGTATCTGCATGAAAGCATTACTTGTTGGTATGGTGGAATCTTTATTGTGATGTATATGCTTCGGTTGTTCAATAAGAACTTAGCACACACACATAATACATTATAGATATGAAGGACAAGTAAACTGCACAGTTATTGTTTGGCATTTTTTATTCAATCATCCGTGTATACAATGCTACTTAGGCAGAAAGAAAGAAAAATGACAGAGGGCTGTGACGACAATTAAGGTACGACAGATGGTCACTTCCTTATATGGCCTACAGGTCTTCTGTGAAGTGATCAGATCGTTGAACAGAAAGAGAAAGAAGACATGATTATCATATGTTGAGATGAAGATGTTGAAAGAATACTGCAGACAAAATGAACTTGAATACTGGATTTCCTAGTATTTGCAAAAGAAGATTGTATGTAAGAGAGGTTTTGGCAGAAATTTGAAAATTTTGTATCTGCAACATTCTGAAATTTTTATACTGTATAGATGTAATTTGGTAGATCTTCAAAGGTATTGTAAAGCTGTGTAATGAATCGTGGCATTTCATTTTTCATACTGAGAGTAAAATTTAATCTAGAAACGTCAATGCCGGCCACAGACTTCAGTGATGGAATACCCTGGTGCCGATACTCACAGCACAAGCTATTAATTATCAGAAATTTCACAAAGAACCCCTGTGACATTTTTCACAGCTTCTGTTTAGTTTCTTTGTGTAACAGGCTGACTGTATTCTTACAGTTACATGGCTGCCTGGCATCTAATTACAGCAGTATCAGTATCACAGTAAGTGGTACGACTACCACAATAGATAACTTACTGGAATACCAACAACTGATAGGTCAGAGTGCATCCTGATTAAAAGTAACCATGGCCAGCAACGACTACAAAGATACTTGCACTGGAGCAAAACTTTCACAATGTTGTGGTTCTTGAAATACGCTTGTGGTGTTTGCTTTGACTGTCATATTTTGACTTTGACTGCTTACGCAGCTGTACTTGCTCACAGAATACACAAGTCAAAAATGCAACACCTGCAACAATGTTCTTTTATGTATGTTTCAAACACTGTTGAAACTACACCTTTCTATCATTGATGTGGAGGAAGCCAGTCAAACGTAAGTAGATTAATTAGGCCAAGGAAAAATTTTCATCACATTTTATGTCAGCACATGAATTTACTACCACTGTATGTTAGTCTCTTAGTGTTATATTAGTGGAGCAACTAAATATAAAACAGATCAAACTGAGACCATATTTTCACAAAATGCAAATGTTATTATTTTGGCCTAACAGCAGATATACACATTTATACCAAGTGAACCTAGCAAGTCTCTGTATTCAGTAAAAGAATGTTGCAATGGGAATGTGACAAATCTTCAGAGGACCAACTTTGTCTCTATTTTAATTTGAACACCGACTCACAAGAGGATCTTTAATTGGCTCAATTTTACTTGAATGGTATTTGTGTACATTTTCAGCAGATCGAGACCAATTAATCTCAAAATCTATCACTGCAAATACACCATCTTGTTCAGCTTTGACATACATGTATGTGTGTTGCATAAATCATGAGGTAGGGAATGTACCATTTGATCTAGGAACGGGGAATTATGATCAAAATGGGGATATGCAAATTTTTGTGCTGACCTAGATTGTAGGGCATGTTATAGGTTTTTCCAAAGTAAATATTTTTGAAGTTTGAAGTCCTTTGCATTTTCTTTATGGGAAGCAATGGTGAAATTTTTTTTATTTCACTCTGCGATTTCTTTCCCCATTTTGGACCAAAGTATCTCTAGGGAAACCTAGGATCATTCAAATGTGTGCAACACTACACATGAATCAGGCTGCAGGACAAACTGCTTGAAAAATTTACCAGTTAAAGTGAGATACATTTGTCAAGAAAGGGGGTGTGTTTGTGTACATGTGTTTGACCTCCCATATCTTGTGACCTCATTTTTGAGGACAACGTGCCAATGATTGAATCAGAAACCAAGGCCTGCATTGACAGACGCTTTTCTTGTTTACAAGCTCAAATGACCTTTCACCTACCCCTCGGTGGTTCTTGACAGGTATGACCACATCCGTTGGGGCAGCACTTCTTTGTTCCTGGACAGGTTACATCACCAGTACAGACATCAACACAAATACCAACCGTATCAGCCTCTACTGCAGGGCAGGAACCTGGTTTACTCCCTGTTGAGAGAAAAAAAAGACAAAAAATGACAATTTTTTTTTTATTGCGTACTGTATTGTACTTGTTCAGTGTAGCAAAGGATCACAACAGTAATGGGGTGATTACATAAAACTGAACAAACAATGTACAGTGGGCTGAAACATTGTGATAAAACGGCCTACAGCATCACAGACCATCCATAAACGCTAGGTAGGAGTCACATGCCATCAAGTCATCAGTTGATTTGCAACTGCATATTTACTGAGCAGCTTGAAGCAATTTGCTTTGATTCTGAGGTCATCTGATCGTAAATTTAGAATGCCGACACACTAGAAGTTTGAAGGGCACCATATAAACAATCCCCCTGAAGACATGGAATAGGCATCCTCTTACCCTGTTGGGCAGATACCTCTTGAAGACTTACATATTCAGGAATGTGTCTAGGTACATTCCATTAGTCCTTATTTAGACAAGGATCATGTGACAGACATTTCACAAAGGGTTATCAAGACAATGCGACTTTCATTAATGGTTACACACAGTGTTTGAATTACGTGGGTGCATTTGTGTAAGACTGTGGGCTTTTTGCTATTGCTCTATATTTGTACTAAAACTGTGAGCAGCAATGGAGCATATAATCAATGAAGATCTTTTGTCAGCTTGATAAATTTCTCTGAAGAAAAAATTACCTGGATATATTGAAACAAATCTTACATACATATACCTTTTCATATTAAAGATAACATGAATGTAGCACACATGTATGTAATGCCAAATTTCACATTTCAAATTGACTTATTTGACAACAGTATTGTTTACACAAGTCCCGTCACTTGGTACCAATATGGCATACACAAACATCACATTTTTGACACACACAAGAGACAGAAAGAAATAGAAAAAGAAAACTTATAATCTTAAAAACTGTCCCCATTTCTTAAGATGAGAGTTCAACTTATTCTTTTTGTTAGCAATATGAAATTCCAAGCTTTGAATATTTTGCAGATATTTTTTGAAAGCACCCAAACTTGGTCACAAGACCTGTGTTATTATAACCTGTATTACTACATGAAAACCATAAGATATGTAAAATACATTCCTGTAACAATTGGAAGAGTCTTTTTGTAAACCCCAAGTAACCAAACAAAATGTTAAATACAAAAAACATCACATTTTTGTACTGTGTCTTGTTAGAATTTCAGCAACATGGACGACAGAGAAACTAATATTGTTTGCAACTTGTTTGCTCCAAAAACCTTATGTTTGCCAAACTAAGTAAATATTGAGTGTTTAAATATTAACAATAAATAGACTCCATTTCAGAGATAAATAGTGGTCTCCAGTTGCTTTATTTGAGTTTTTGGTGACAAGATTACTCAGCACTACCCTTCTTGACCCTTCTTGAAGCGCAGTACTATAAGTTTCCTCTGGCACTATCAAGTCCATGTTTTTTACAACATGGAGCTTAGATTAGCTCCATTGTTAGGACCAGGTAGAGCATAAGATGTTCTACTAAACATATTTTAACAGACCACCTTTACTGAGAAACATGCATGGACATGCTTTTCGCCAATTCATCTCACCAAGACATGCATGGTGAATCGTAGTGACCTGACCTGATAGTGATAGTGTGTCACGGTCACCTTGGTACTTTCTTTTACATTGCATTTTTGATTTTCGAGTAGTAAATTTTCATATGTTAATGAGACTTACTTTGAATGACAAGATCACTGACGCTCACTCCTTCATAAATCATTGGTGTACTTTTTCAGTCTCTGCAAATTGTCCATTTCTAACCCAAAAGGTACAATTTCTGCCACAAAACCGCATCTCTCACCTTTTAGCCAAGAGTTATCTTTCAATTGAGTTGATGGAGGCATATAATTTGGGCACAGAAATCTGTACGCTACGATCCTATAAGCACTAAGATAAACACTGTGTCTTATCCATTTGCAAGCGTAAACTTGTGAAAGTGTGTATTTTGTATCAGAAATTTATCTTATACTTTGAATACCTATCGTTTCAGTTCGTCTCACACTTCTTAAGGTGAAGATTTGACCCAGTGAATTTTACTAGGTTTTGGGATAGCTGTGAATACAGAAGTGATGCTGTGGCGTATTGATCATGCTTGGGTCAGGGGTCATTGCCACAGTACCACGACAACGTTAACAGAATGCATATAACGCAAACAACCAAGATATGAACTTTGAGTGGAGTCGCTTTCCCTTTTATTGCATTGCATCTTGAGAGAGTGATAGTGATGAAACTGACAATTATTGAGTTCATGTACAAAACAGCACACGTTGCCAATTTGTGTACGATGCATGTCAAAACTCTGTTACCAGTCTGGGTCACACCCAAAAATACCAAAAATGGCTATGCTATAGCATAATATTTTTTCTACAATTAGCCAATCAATAATTGGATTACGTATTCGATAAGACTGCAGTAACTGCAGGTTCACCAGCATTGTACAAATCACCACTGGCTACTTTGGTGCTCATATAGGCCGTAAAATCCAAAACTTCACATTTCTTTCATGATGAACATGATCCTACATGTACATGCATGTTCTCTAAGAACACTTTGACAAACAATAAAACCATCAAGCAACTCCGTAACCAAGACATTTATCATTCATTTTGATTACCCCGTTCCTGATTTCCTTCATCTCTCTCACGTAGAAGTTTTGATAGCTGCCATCTCCGATATAAATAGGATTTATTGAATGATCTGTGTAGGTACACAATTTATATTTCGCAGGACTTCTGGCTAGAGTCTGGGGATCACAACAATATATAGAGTTTGGCTGTCTAAGCCAGACTAAAAATGGTACGTGATTTTGAAAATGTGTGTTGACAGATCATGACAGAATATGGCACAATTGATTGGTTTTTTTTCACAAACGACATCCATATTCCCATATGATGTGCAACACCAAATGTTTTGGCAAAACACCTCTTTCACAACTGACAATATTTCTGACACAGATCTACGATAATACACAACAAAATTATGAGAATGGTGCAGCAGAGGAGTTTATAGCTAGATAAACGTTCAACACACCAACAATGGACGTATGTGGAGGTTGCCATGAAATACACTCTGGAGCTGTCGGTGTCAAACTTTACTGATGGTGCACTGGCTGCTGATTGGCTAATGATAGGAAAAAAATATTATGGTATATTGACCTGGACTGGTTACAAAGCTAGAACTGCCTATTAAAAAATACAATGAGGATGTAACAATGCTTCCTATTAAATCACGTCAGCAACTGTTTTCTTTTCTATATTTATAAAAATTATTAGTTACAAGAAGATATATCTTATACCTTTAGCACAGATAACAGAGTTATCTCAGTTTGCATGCATGTTTACATTGTTTGCCTATGGATGAGCTGCATCCCCGAAGTGTTCATACCAGGACCCTTTTCCTCTGTAAAAACCAATTCTGGTGCTGACTTTAATTAACATACGGAGACTTAACCCTTTGAGTGCTGTAATTTTTCCCATCAAAATTTTAGTGCAACATTTTATCAATTATTATGAAGTTTTTTGTAGTTGTTTTGATAATTTTGTACCAAATGGACATTGTGTTTTGTTGGCTACAGTTTTTAATCAAAATTTTAGCCAAAATCTGAAAAAAAATTGACTGGAGTATATTTTATAAAAGCGACAAAAATTGACTTTGGTGCTCAAGGATTAATGTCTTGAAGGTACTTTTATGCATTCTGTTTGTTGAAATAAAATGTAAAGGTCAAATTTTTGAGTGTTTCGGGGTACCTCAAAGCGTAGACATCACCACCTGGAAACCAAGAAGTGAATGACCCAATTCGGTCGCCTGAGTGACCTAAAACAGTGCATCATTTGTATTTTGCAAGGCAGCACAACTTCCATATTTTGCATGAAGTATTTTAAAACTTTCACAGTCATGCGTCTAAAGTATTGTTCTGGCTCAAGACCTCTGTGACCCTGAACCCATCCGTGAAAGATGGGCACATGTATCATAGTCATTACACTGAATGAGTGGTGTTGAGACAGGTTATAAATTGCAAAAATTTTAAACTATCAGATTTTTCCGTGTACCGAATAATTATTGCATTCTTACTCATACAAAGTGAATTTAATTTTTCTTTTGGGTTGTTCAATGGGGATAAACCACTTCTTAAAGTGTGTTTACGTCTATGGTTTAGGTCTGTGGTCTGAAATATTGACAACGTCTGTGTATTCAAAAGCAAAGCTTTCGCTTATAATAGAATATGCAAATTTACCACCTGGTTTCTCCAGTGTAATGTCTTGGCCTGAAAAGTATTAACCTGTTCATGCCCAGTTCCCTGTAAATAGGTCCAATATCATCATTGATAACAACGGGTTTGGGTAAAACCATGGTGGTGAAAGGGTTATAAAACAGAGCTGGAGACAGCAAAGGGAAAGTGCCAGTCCTCCTACTGTCTCCCGGGCTGTGTCTACCGTATGAATGTAATATATCAACATGTAGGTATGAAGTAGAATTAAAGGCGGAGCCTCCCTTTAAAAGGACGCGAGGCCATGGCGGCATTCATTGTGTAAGTGGACACCAAACACGCAACACAGGCTCCAGAAAATGCCACTTTTTAGTCTTTTCCGGCCACAAAAACACAGACAGACTGCCAAGCGGTCAGCGCGAAGCTGCTGCCGATTGAACTATGTGGTTATATTCAAATTCTAACGTGACTGGAAGACGATTTTTTAGGAAATTTGAGTGTTGGTGGTGGGGAATCAATGACTATTGGTGATTTGAACCGACCGTCAATCAAAGGCTTGTATAAGCTCTGTTTGCAGGATTAGCAAACAGTGCCAAAAGTTTGAGATCAAGTGTAATTAATGTTATAGAAGTCAAACATTGTACTGGCCAAGTGTTAGACTGGGAGGAGAAATCTCCACTAATGCGAGAACCTGGGATTGAAAATTGCGGCTTTAACAAAAACTTCCATCATTGACCCTAGGAACAGACTGCTTCGAGGGTCTACTGCTACCATAAATCTTATTGAAAAAAGATAAACAACTATATAGTCAAAGAAAACATCTGATAATGTATATCACATACACGTATACATATACACTATGAACAGAATTTCATTTAGATTTTGAACAGAATATCATCATAAAAGTGTTGAAGATTTTTTACTTACTATCTTCATCCACTGCAAAAGTTAAAGCTGCTGTACATAACAATGCTAGTACCTGCAATCTCATGACTGACTACCTGTGAAAAAAACAGAAAAAATATTTACATGATTTAATCAAAGTAATCATACAGGTTTACTGCCTCGACTTCCGCCTCAATAATGAGGCATAAAATTTTAATTTCACTGATCAGATTTCAGTTTCAGGAGATTTTCATGATTTCACTATCCTGATTTTGCCAAAAAGCCAGAGTTTCTCAACGTTGAGTATGAACCTGTTCAAAGGGAATCAGCAATGAACACGTAAAATTTCAGTTTCATGGCATTCTATATTATTCATGGATAATTTTCATTTTGTTTCAGTGAAAGATGTACAACCAATGCCTAAGCAATCTACAAAATGATAATCAGACCACACACACAGCATGATAAGTTAGGCTGGCTCTCAAACCGGGCACACAGAGGCACATTTCATCTCAAATTTCAAAAGCCAAGCTGTTG
>LD346104.1:10228-26225 GCA_001465055.1 Ptychodera flava | reverse complement strand
ATCTTAGAAAGGAATTTGTGAGCGGATTAGGGAATACTTGAAGTGAGTACAGCTTCATAACTTGTATACTGTGTAGATTTTGTTGCAATATACGAATAAATCATTTCAAAGGTATTTACACTGTCTGCTCGTATATTTTTGTCACTGGCTTGCCTAATATGACTTAACTTGTTTAAACGACCCACATTAAAGTTTGTCTTTCTTGGGAGTATCTTTACTAGTAATATGATTTGTGTCAAAAATGTACAAGGAACAGGATCACAAACTTTCTGAGTCACTATGAATCGTAAAGTGCATCTCTTCGCTGTCGTGTATTTTCAGAAGTGTTGTCCGATTTGTGTGGCTCATTTATTGCTATACTCAATATAATTCAGTACATCGGTATTAAACCTTGTCAACAAGGAACTTGTAGTCTAGCGGGTAATTCATAAAAGTCGTGATGCAATCGATCAAGCCGCACTCTTAAGCTGTGCAGACGACATGGCGTACTGGACCGTGATGACAAGAGGTGTTCCTTTCGCGATGTCGGTCTCTCTGAACGCAAACATATTTCAACTCGTTCGTGTTTATTTAATCCAAAGTCCGCTTACTGGTGTATGTTTTTACTTAAATGTGGATCATAACTTTCAAACCAATAATTTGCCAAGACTCGGCAGCAAAATCGGCTCAAACGCTGGGTAAAGGGACCCAAAAGCTACAGTAGAAACGAGGATGATAAAAAGCTCATCCGTAAAGTTCGGCCCAAGGTTTACTGCCCAAGCTTGGAACAAGATTTGGAAGGTTAAGCCTTTATAAAGATTAGTTTGCCCCAAGCTTCAACAATGGTGTGCAAGGATAAGCTTCAGCTAATCTTGGGCGTCCCGGTCTTAATTTAACCCTTTCACCACCATGGTTTGTCCCAAATCCATTGTTTTCTATGGTAAAGTTGCACCTGTATACATGGAACTGGGGGTGAAAGAGTTAAGGTCGGCACGCAAACCATTGTTCTGAGCTTCGGCGCCAAGCTTCATATAAGCTTTGACTAAGCTTGGACTAAGGTATTGCACAATCGCGTGTGTAGTAACACTGAAATTTCATAGAACATTCTGCCTCATTCGAAATCATTGTACGAATAAAAAATACTTGTGCGCGTTCTCTTCTGTATTACTTTCGTATAAATGTAATTTCGCTATCTGGTAACCGATGTAAATATCGTCTTCACAACGAACCCACCAGCAAGGTATAACCATAGACAGTGGAGGGGGGAAGACCCCCTCCACTGTCTATGGTATAACTGAAGACTTTGCTGGTGGGTTCGTTGTTGACTTTGTCAAAGTTAATCCGGTGATAATCTGGTGACAGCGTCCACATATTAGTAATTTGGCGCATAGGCTATCAAACGCATCAGATAATAACCGCAGCACAGTGACAAAACTTCGCGTAAGATTGTCAAAGGACAAATACTTGACACAGCGAACGCGGACGGAGAAAAAAACGTTACAAAACCAGTACTAACATAACAGACACCAAAGGTTGGCAGTTTAAATGTTTATTGGCAATACATATAATAGTCAAACGTATTAAAATAAAATAAACTATATCAAGAAGAAACCTGTGCTGGGGCCAAGACATCCCTGCCCCTACCCCTGGGGACGGACATTTCTACAACCCCCTATGGTTAAAATAAGGTAGAACGCACCTCGGGGACAGACATTCGGACTCTCAAACTTTTACAATTCTCTTCTGATATACTACAAGTGGGGGTTAATTTTGAAGCTCTTGGTGAAAGAAAACTTTTCACCGGCTTAGTTTTTCGAAATTCGAAAATTTTTATTTTTCTCCAGGGATGGCGGCCATTTTGAATTTCTAATATCGGTAAATCTTGGGTAATTTGTTTCTCTAGTACCAAAATTTGCACGGTGACCCCCTATTTTTATTCTTGATTTTGAAAGAGAATGTATAAAAGATTCCTCGAGGAAAGTTAGAGCAAAAGTTTGTCTTTCACTTTCGATACTACCTTAAGACGGCTTTTTAACGCAAATATCTTGGTTGTACCACGTATGCTGATTTACCCGATGCTTCCTGTCGCTCGCACAGCTGTATTATGCTGAAAAAAGTTCTGTTTACAACGACAATAAAATTCAAATCACACTGGTTCATATCAGTAGTCTGCAAACAAGAGGGGAATAGTAGTACAGACTGTATGTGTATGATAAATAATAATATTTATTATATCATTACAACTTCGCCGATGCTAACTCGCCATGTATGCAACCCCGAAATTTCGGGGTTAGTTAATATGAAAGCCGGTCGGAAGGTGTGAATCACGTACACATCGATAATTCCAAAATCAAACGACTCGAACAGCATTTGCATGCAAGGCAGTGTTTGGAAACGGCGACTACTTATTTCTCCTGTGAAGTAGTAATTGAATATTATTTTCGTCACAGTCCCTCCACTAGGGACTATGGTTTCGTGGTATTTTCGAATTCCGACGCCAATAGTGGCAATTGCGATGCGACATAGGTAAAATAGAACTAAAAGACGCTTCGTTGTACCAACACCTGACACAGAAGTTGAAAATGGTCGAACGACGCACGGTCCCTCCACCGTGAACGACGTAAGTACGGTCACTCCACAAAAACGAGTGGAATGATCGAAGCGTACAGCCTTCGCTCGACTTCTATAGCTTGCAGTATTGACTGCTACTAAAATTCGTACTTTACAAGTATAACTCCTACTTTCTTTCGGCCCGTACTTATGACATAGCGGCAGCTGTATACCTTACCTCAACCCACCTCACAAGAAAAACAGAGACATTGTATTCGACTCGAGTGCATTGTATCCTGATGTAGCCTCGCCGGTCACAATCGTATTATCAAACGTTTTGAATCAGACAAGGACTTTCGTCAGTAGGAAATCGCAATAAAAATTTGTACCATTCTTGAGGTTGCTAATTCAGCAAACAACACAGGCGATAATTGTGATTGTCTCACAGTCTTTGGGGGCTCTACCGTTATTGGCATAACTAGTACGTGTGGTGGAGGAGGGTCTTTCGCCATCTCACCACACATTGAGATTGCTCCAGTTTTCAGTCCGTCAGTTGTTTTTTTTTATATAAATTCCGCAAATTTCTGGCAGGAGGGATCGTTGGGTAAGACTTTTCGAGAAGGCGATGGATCGTCATTCTGAGATCCTTTAAAGGTACCCTTGAAGTGTTTAAACTATTGCGAAACACAAACTTTATTGCGAACCCAGTCCATGATTTGATTTGGATTATCCGAAGGTGATGATGATTGTTGCCACACTTCTTAGTGGTTGTGTATTTCTTCAGTCATAAACTCGTGGAAATACCAACTTCTTGCGTTTGACACAATTCAGAGCACTTTGAGCAGTTTAATTGTATTACAAATATCAATATTAGTAAGGTGTGAGTTGCATCTTCCGGATTCCGGAAAGATAACAGAGATGGTGACGCTTTCCTAGTTGCCCTGGCAACATGAACGTTGATATTCAATCCTCTTTGGTGTTCAGGGCTAATGCTTAGTGAATGCACAGTGTTTTGGTATACCAAACTCGCATTGAAGACAATACTCATTACCGTAGCCTGAAAGGGTCACGCTTATAAAGCAAAGTCCGCCGTGTTTTTTTATGACTATTATTTCATAATTTTTTACTGAAAATAGTAAATATATGCACATATATGCAAAATCTATATAAATAAGTGGCAAGGAAACCAGTGGTGAACATTTATTTTTAATGGACCGGCCAGGCTACGGCCAAGATGCACTTATTCTATACCATACTACTCAAATGACCACAACAAGGATAAATATGTTAGAGTGCAGTTTATTTACAGTTCTCGAGTCCTGAATCAAATGTTATTACATTCCACACAACAGTATAACAGTATAACGTTCCAGGGATGAGTGTGAGAGCTGTACAAGTGAGTGTAAGTGCATGTGAACGGGTGGGCTGCCATGCGTGCAAATAAGCGTGTGCATGCGTACGTGCGAGAGGATGAAAAGATTGCATTGGTAAAGACTCATGAAAATTTTACTTCCTTTTTGAGCAAGAACTAGCAATATGCCCCCTTTTCAGAAACGTAACAAGTGATGGACTCTTTTATTTCTTTTATCAAATCTCTCATTATCGGCCCTTTGGATGACGATTTGAACTGTCTCATGAATTTTGACACTTTAGAGGAGATCTCGTCTTCTTTGTTATCCAACAATGATACTATTTAGTCTTCCGGCCTCTTAACCAAAATCGCTCGATTCAGAATCCAATTGCGCCAGCACTGCTCTGCGTCACTGCAACTTCGGGTGTACTACCACCGTAGCGATTCAATAGGGCCCTCAGTGCTGCAATCAATTGTGAGCGTGACGCCAGGGACGGACTATGTACAAAGTTCATAATTGTTTCAAGGGCGTCGTCCACCGAGACAGTCTCAGTCAACTCCTGTAGTTTTTTCACCCGTGTCTTTGATATCGCCCACTCTGTCCTGCAAGAGAAAAGAAATGCACCTACAATAGATTCAACGTCATAGTACACTCTTGCCTTTACGGCCTCTTTCCATATTTCTGATAATCATAATTTTCTGAATTTCTCACTGTGAATAATGAGAAGATCAACCCCTTTTCCACGGAGGAGATAGCAATTTTGTAATTTTGTCGACATAGATTTTTGACAGCCATACACAATATTTTCAAGGAAACTAAGTTGCATCTGTGTTGGCAAAAGAAAGGGTATTGATTTTTCTTAATGTTCGTTACATAGGAAATTTGCATGTGTGACAGGTGATGTAATGAGACCATCTTAGTCGCTAATAACTATGTTGACAAGTGTGTAATTTGTAGCACCTCCAAACATCGACTTCTCATTCAATTTACTCTGGAATTTTAAAAATAATAATCTTGGAACATAGTTTTAACAAAATCCTGAACTCAAATTGTATGTAAAAAATTAATAAGTAACTGATAAAATTGAAAAAGCCTTTAGCAAAAAATGTCTGAGTGAACAAATCAAGGGGAATTGTGAGTAGCCTCACTTACTGTGCGTCTCACGGGCACTCACATGGGTTTTAACCAACCTGGCCCTACAAAGAAATTATTGGTACTCTCGTAGTCTCAAACTACCTGGCCCCTCATTTACATAACAGTCAGTTACCATACCCTGACTACCCACAATTATGCAAGCAAAGCAAGTTATACGTAGTAAACTACGACAAATGAGAAGAAACGATGTAGTATATATACAAGCTAAATGTCTATGACATGTGGAAGTATTTTTGATTTTAAAACTTTTTTATTCTACTATTCAAGGGGTTGCGAATATATATTTTTAATGCGACGAAAATACGACAAGTCAATACATATGTTACCGCACTCTGTATAAATGGGGACATCTTAGCTGCAAAATTGTAGCTCTACGGTGAGGCGGTCGGTGAGTTTTGGTTTTTGCGACATCGCTCACCAGTAGAGCTACAATGCCGAAGGCCCTAGCGCGCCATAGATGGCGCGGCATTTTCATGTAAAATCCCACATATTTACTGCATTTGGTCGTACCGATTTATCACTACTGAAGACTAAACACTATACTACACTAACCTTGTCGTTTATGGGGTTTGGTATTAGCACAGACACGTCGATCGCGTTCCATAAACATTGAGCGTGTTTCTGGGAGCCGCCATTACCGGAAGTTGGTAATGGCGGCTCCAAGAAATGTTTAAAGTGATAATTCTGAAGCCCGCAGCTCCGGTCCGCGCCCGCAGCTCCCATTAGATAGTCATAGTGACGTGATCAGCCCTAGGGATGTGCAACAAGAAAAGCGATAAATCGTTGCATTGAATTCAAGAAATAAGCTTGTACGTTGAAAAAGAAATTTGAAATATTTCTTGTATGAGAATATAGTTAACTTTAAAAAAATAGATGAAGTGAAGGTATGAGCAATCGGTATATAAGACAGTGAGGATAATATGATAGCACTTTGCTAGCACTTTCAAATTCGTAAATAATACAGTAATCTGCAAATACGTGAATATTCAGCAACTTGAATTTTTTTTCTGTCACATAACGATACCTGATAATAAAATGGTTCCCAAATACGTCTGTAACCTATAGATTTACAATGTACAGTAAGTTTCGGTATCAGAGGATATAAAACGGCAATTGTACAACGGAGGCGCTTAGCGCCATGGCGTACCAATTTCAGAAGATAAGTCAAATGTCACCGTGTAGCGGTTTACCGGGTTTTCAGTCCCAGGTGCCTTACATTGCGTCGCGAAATCGCACGCAGACTGTGAATGCGTTCAGCGTGAATAGCTTTTGCATTGCCATCGCTCACTTTGTGGCAGTTAGATTATATTTGGAAAAATAACGAATCTTATTTTCCTAGGATTTTATACGTGAAACTACGCAAGAGGCTGAGGGGGAAAGTGTCAGAGGGGGTGTCCTCTAGGCCTATCTGGCGTGGAAAATTCGGATGAAATTTATGTGTGCAATGGTGCGGTGTTTTTAACTTTCTTTTTTACTAGGTGAAACTGTTAGAATACCTCAAAGGGGGCAGCACGAATCTCTCAAATCAAAAATTTTGAGAAATTGATGATGTGTGCAATGATGCAGTCTGAGAGGTGTTTAGCACTCGGTAAAATTGTTTGAAAATGACATTGAACACTGATATTTATTACATTTTTTGCATGTTTAGTGTTTGAGTCACAATATTCAACAGCCAAACAACGACAATACATTTTGTTAATTTAAACGTTTCTTAGTTTGCCGGAGATTACGACCAAAGAATGTGGATGAATGGAAAATCTGTTACCTTCTTGTGTCTTTCTCCAGCTGCCAGCTTCTAATGAAACGCCTGAATAGGGTATGGTTAAATGTCAAAATGGTTATTGAACTGAAGTCCCAATATATGTTTCTGTGATAATAAAGGATGAATTCATAACAGTTCGACGAATGCATGAGAACTCACACACTCACGGCTAGAACACAATTTTTACTATTGTGCAGTCTGATGAAGAAATTATACGACAGTTTTTGTCTGAAAGCATCAAAAGATGGAATGTTGTTCGATACACACATTCTACTGGCACTGCAGTCACGTGTGCCACTCTGAGGTTATCCATGTTTTTCTAAGTGTACAGCCACCATGAATGCTTTGGTTGCATCTGGAAAACACACAAATACTGGACTTTTGAGATGACTGTAGTAGCCTAAGGAAATTATTTCTTTCATGGCATAAATACAAAAATCAGTAGGATTAAAACCAAACTGAAAATCTGTAGCATTAAGACAATCCTGACAACGCTTTAAAATAATTAACTCCAAGATCTTAGAAGTCACTGTGGCAATGGCGACTGGTCTATTGTTATCTTTGCTAGACATATCACGAGTTCTGTCTTTGACTAGAGGAACAAGAATAGTTCTCATGAGACTTTCAGGAAGAAAGCCATTATTGAACATTGCAGTAAAAGACAAAGCCAGCATTACATGCAGACGTTCATTAGCATATTTGAAGTATTCGGCAGACAGATGATCATGGCCGATAGATTTTTCAAGAGGGAGCTTTACGATCGCTTCAGCAACATCAGCTGACAAAATATTTGGACTTTCCCTTATGGTGTCAGGCTCTTTTAACCACGACATCACAAATGTCTCATTATTATTGTTTGTCACAGGTGTCCATTGCGATGAGGCGATGGTAGTTGACTCCGAGTTCTTTATGAGTGACGTAAAAGCATGACGTGTGAATTGCTATGGTCAGGACTATTTGAGGGTAGCTACCAAAAGATTTACATACTGTGAATAGTGAAGTTTTACCTTTGAAAAGTTATTTAAATTAATTTATCGTTATCAAACTTCGTTCAGTCGTTAAGTTTTTAAAGTTCATTCAGCCGGTAAACCCGTAATTTTGAATCCAACGGCCGGAAATGGTCCCGCGGCCTGCCTATCTCTGTTGGCGCAAGGTTCGACAAGTTTTGCGAAATGTCTAGCGTTTCGTTAAAGCAGCATTTGATGGATATTCATGCGTTCATGAAACGCATCAAAAAGTTCCCTCTATTAGTGCTTTGCTTGGATATTTTGCAGAGCTGTCTGCATGATGCTGTTAACGTTATTCAAATGAAATAAACATCATGTTTATGTGTTTATGTGTTAGCTACTTTTTATACCCGCGGTCCGTGTTCATTCAGTTCAAATTAAATATTTGTCATTTTCCTTTGCTTTAAACTATATATTTGAGCAGCCAAATGAAAAACAATCACTGTTTCTTTGTCATATTGCTGAGTATTCCCCATTTTACGTACCTATGGAAGATGCCTAAATTACTACTATAGAATTCTTGTTTATTATTCATAATGTAAAGTGCAAAATATACTAGTTGTCAACAATCACAAATGTGATATACTTATTTTATGTTTACATCCCAAATTACTTTGCGCTGTCAAACTTCAGTGGGAAGAAACAAGCTAACAAACTAAATCAAAATCAAAAAGTTACCACATTTACTGGCCACAACTATACCCTTCGGTCCTACGTGCATGCCAAACACTAGGCAAAATAAAATCGGTTAAATACTCTGGCCATTTCTCAGCCTAAAACTGGGGAAATTTTTAGAGTCGACCTGCTTCGTGCATATTTAACCGATTTTTTCTGTAGAGGCGTACCCGACCAAATTACCGAATCTAGGATGCGGCCCATATTGGGCATACATTGTCCAGGGCGATGGTAGAATATTTCCACTTCTATCAGTTGTGGGGCGTTTGAAATCGCACGATGAGCACGAAGATGTGTGATTGTGCAGTGGTCACTTCGTAGTCCGCCGACGCACCTCCTCCCGCGATGCCCGTACTCTGCAACTTTGCCCTGTCTGGGTCACCAGACTAAACCTTTGCCTCTCCCCGGCACAACCTGGCAAGTCAAGGGAGCGCTGCAGGGGGACTGGCACCTCTTGAGCAGACCATTGCGCGATGCCCGTGCTCTGCAACTTTACCCCTGTCTCTGTCACTCGACAAGAAGACAAAGTTTTGACTCTTGCGTCTTCCAAGCACAGCCTGGCGCGTATGCACCTCTTGGGCAGAATATCCCGCGATGCTCGTCCTCTGCAACTTTACCCTTGTGTCGATCACCCGACGAGAAGACAAGTATTGACTCATGCCTCTCCCCAACAAAGCCTGGCAGGCCAACGGTGTTGGGCCGGGCGCCGACGCACCTCTGCAGCCGGCCATCCAGCGATGCCGACACTCCGCAAGCTTGGTCTCCGTCTCTGACCCCGTAAAACGTTTTCAACATAGACTCTCCCCGACAAGACCCAGTCGATCCGTGGTCGAACTTGCCCGTCCGCTGCGGGCAAATCAGCGGATGAAGGAAGTGAACTTTTAATAGATCGCAGTGAAGAGACTGCTCTGCTAAAAGTATGACATCCCAATCCACACCAATGTTGTCTGGGGCAAGTGATTTGCCGCTTCTTCCACGGTGGCATATATCGCAAAAAGCGAGAAGCGCTCTCTATCTCGGTGCCGGCAGGGTTTGGTGGGGAAGGCCCGAGCGGCCGCTGGCATATACGGGACCTCCGCCGAAAGCGGAGCCATTGGATTGTCGCAAACAAGGTGGTCGTCTCACAACATTACTGTACTTTCGGCTCGGTCAGGCAAACCCGAGCCCTGCATGAAGCTTCCGCCAGCAAAGCCAAGACCGCACCGGCTTTTATTTATAGTCTGTACTTTCGGCCCGGTCAGGCAAAACCGAGTGCTGCATTTAAACTGCAAGAGATTGCCAATTTCTTGCAGTTTCGCGGGCAGAAGCCCTATTTTCTCGCATAGTTCCCTTTCAATCTGTGAGCGGTAACGTCACTGCAAGCGCGCACGTACTGCACGTTTTCGGGCAAAATTAAGCCCTGTACTTTCGACTTGGCCAGGCAAAAACGAGTGCTCTATTTAGGCTGCAAGAGATCGCAACTTTCTTGCAGTTTTTCCCGGGTGGGAAAACAATATTTTGCTGTCAGAAGCCCTGCACTTTCGTCTCGGCCAGGCAAAACCGAGTGCTGCATTTAAGCTGCAAGAGATCGCTACTTTCTTGCAGTTTCGCGGGCAGAAACCCTATTTTCTCGCATAGTTCCCTTTCCGTCTGTGCGCGGTACGTCACTGCAAGCGCGCACGTACTGCACGTTTTCGTCGTAGGGGCGACGATGGCTTCGGGGTCAAGGTGTACGTACCAAAATCGCCACCCGGCTGGATTACTCTTCCGCCGGCAAAGCCGAGACCGCACCGGCTTTTATTTATAGTCAGTACTTTCGGCCCGGTCAGGCAAAACCGAGTGCTGCATTTAAGCTGCAAGAGATCCTCACTTTCTTGCAGTTTCGCGGGAAGAAGCCCTATTTTCTTGCATAGTTCCCTTTCAATCTGTGCGTGGCACGTCACTGCAAGCGCGCACGTACTGCACCTTTTCGGTCAGGCAAAACCGAGCCCTGCATGAAGCTGCTTAGATCGCCACTTTCTTGTAGTTTTTCCCGGGAGGGAAAACAATATTTTACGGGCAGAAGCCCTGTACTTTCGACTCGGCCAGGCAAAACCGAGTGCTGCATTTAAACTGCAAGAGTTCGCCACTTTCTTGCAGTTTTTCCCGAGTGGGAATACAATATTTTGCGGGCAAAAGCCCTGCACTTTCGCCTCGGCCAGGCAAAACCGAGTGCTGCATTTAAACTGCAAGAGTTCGCCACTTTCTTGCAGTTTTTCCCGAGTGGGAAAACAATTTTTTGCGGGCAAAAGCCCTGTGCTTTCGGCCAGGTCAGGCAAAACCGAGTGCTGCATTTAAACTGTAAGAGATTGCCAATTTCTTGCAGTTTCGCGGGCAGAAGCCCTATTTTCTCGCATAGTTCCCTTTCCGTCTGTGAGCGGTAACGTCACTGCAAGCGCGCACGTACTGCACGTTTTCGGGCAAAATTAAGCCCTGTACTTTCGACTTGGCCAGACAAAACCGAGTGCTCTATTTAGGCTGCAAGAGATCGCCACTTTCTTGCAGTTTTTCCCGGGTGGGAAAACAATATTTTGCTGTCAGAAGCCCTGTACTTTCGTCTCGGCCAGGCAAAAACGAGTGCTGCATTTAAGCTGCAAGAGATCGCCACTTTCTTGCAGTTTTTCCCGAGTGGGAAAATAATATTTTGCGGGCAAAAGCCCTGCACTTTCGACTCGGCCAGGCAAACCCCAGTGCTGCATTTAAGCTGCAAGAGTTCGCCACTTTCTTGCAGTTTTTCCTAGGTGGGAAAAAACAATATTTTGCGGGCAAAAGCCCTGCACTTTCGACTCGGCCAGGCAAAACCGAGTGCTGCATTTAAGCTGCAAGAGATCGCTACTTTCTTGCAGTTTCGCGGGCAGAAGCCCTATTTTCTCGCATAGTTCCCTTTTCGTCTGTGCGCGGTATGTCACTGCAAGCGCGCACGTACTGCACGTTTCGTCGCAGGGGCGACGATGGCTTCGGGGCCAAGGTGTACGTACCGGCAATGCCGAAGCTAAAGCCGCCAAAGCACAGCAAAAGTCCGTACTTTCTCGCATTCACCTTCATCCCATTTCGAGCAAGAGTTATCCCCTATATATAGTCTCGGCGTGAACCAGGATGGAGGGCGAAATTATTGTGAGGGTGTACTATTCGGTACGATACGCCAAAATCGCCACCCGGCTGGATTACTCTTCCGCCGGCAAAGCCGAGACCGCACCGGCTTTTATTTATAGTCTGTACTTTCGGCCCGGTCAGGCAAAACCGAGTGCTGCATTTAAACTGCAAGAGATTGCCACTATCTTGCAGTTTTTCCCGGGAGGGAAAAAAATATTTTGCGGGCAGAAGCCCTGTACTTCTTGCCACTTTCTTGCAGTTTTTCCCGGGTGGGAAAACAATATTTTGCGGACAGAAGCCCTGTACTTTCGAGAGATCGCAACTTTCTTGCAATTTCGTGGTCAGAAGCCCTTTTTTCTTGCATAGTTCCTTTTCCGTCTATGCGCGGTAGGTCACTGCAAACGCGCACGTACTGCACGTTGTCGTCGCAGGGGCGACGATGGCTTCGGGGCCAAGGTGTACGTACCGGCAACGCCGAAGCTAAAGCCGCCAACGCGGGTGTACTCTTAGGTACGACACGCCAAAATCTCCACCCGGCTGGATTACTCTTCCGCCGGCAAAGCCGAGACCGCACCGGCTCTTATTTATTTGTCTATACTTTGGACCCGGTCATTGTCTCGGCAAGCTTCCGCCGTCGGGTCCAATAAGATTTTTTGGGTCTAGGCTCCCCGCTTCTCTACTACGGGAGCACATGGTGCCGACCGGGGCCCTGAACGCCTCTACCGCCTGGCCTCTTGCAGTTTCCGTACACTGTATAGTCCTGCTGGCACATGCCCATATATATATTGTCTCGGCGTGAACCAGGATGGAGGGCGAAATTTTTGCAAGGGTGTACTGACAGGTACGGCACGCCAAAACTGCTAGCGGGCGGGATTCCCCTTCCGCCGGCAAAGCCCGATACGGCACGCTCTATAGATGTACTGCGAAGAATTTGCATAATGATCAATGCAAAACAAAAAGACGCAAAACAGGTGGGTATCAGAAAACTTTCATTGTGTTTGTGAAGCTTTACAGTGCTGGGCTGCGCATTTTCACAACTTTGTTTACACTGGGACACAAGGCAACGACCACATGTTAGATGTTTTGCGCTTGAAAATCCAGTTTCATATTTAATCAGATGAGTTGATGTTCGAGGGAGGAGTTAACTTGTCCACCTTACAATCAAAAATTCTGGAAAGTTTGCGTGATGCATGTCAGAAATATAGATATCGAGAAATTTAACAAAGGCGCTTTATTTCCACTGCAATTTTCACGACAATTAAACTGTACCAAAAATACGACTACATCGTTTCCTGCATGAAAGTTGAGGTCATGGTAACAATATCGACAACCTAGGAACAAGGATATTCATTCAGAATGTAGCATAGACAGTGGAGGGTTTTCCGTTCCGCTGCCTATGGATGTAGCCAAGATGTAAACGGGAAGGAAATTAATTCTCTCTTACTGAGAGCCCTGTCACACCTTGACGATTTAGCCGTCGTCATATCAAAAATTCTCTACAACGCTGGCTTGCTGATCTAACGATGAAGTTTTTTTCAATTTTTGGCGTTTACATAGCGTATTCATAACGTAGTCATAGGTTAAAATTCGTTTTGGGTACGCTTGACAATTATCTCGACGGCATTGGCGATCTTTCACCAAACGAACGTGAAAAACGAACGGGCTCGTCGTGTTTCCAAGCATGCTATTGGTCAGCTTTCGTCATATTTGCATGTCTCGTCGCAAATTCTGCAACCAGGTTGGACAGTTAGCCTGATTAATTAGTAACCGTCAGTTTTTTCCGTCGTCTTTCATCGCATTATAGTACTCGGGTACTGCTTTGTGTCACTGAAAAGACAATGGACAGAAATAGTAGCTCAAAGGGACCATTCATTGCTGCGGTTGACGGGGGTGTTATATATCTGGAACCTTGTATTAGCGATGAGGTTTCCAAGATGATAGGGTTCAAATCCTGAGTAGCACGACTTCTATAGGTCAGGAGGTAAACCATTCGTTTTTACTGAGATAAAATACTAAGTACACGCACAATGTATCGTAATAATAACGATGATTTTCATTCACTTATATTAAATAACCAGGCAAACGAAATTGGTTGAGTGGTCAAAATATTGCGGGATTTTCCCAAGCGTAGTCTTCGTACTAAGATGATGTGGCGTTGAGCGAGAAAGGCACATACATCGGCAACTACAGGCACGAACCAACGGGGTTGGTGGTACAGTTCTTTCTGTGGCTTTCAGAGATCTTGAAATTTGATATTACGTGCTCGACGTCAATGCGACACCAATTAAAGTCACGAGTGAATATTATACGGTACACCCGATTCTCGCAAAAAGCTGACTCGCTGGAAACTTTGTCATAAGCGGAAACTTGTTAATGTATCTATCATTAGCAAATAAATGTGTATCATCCGAAATATCCAATGCCATTCCAGAGCCGATGTCCAGCAGCAACTGAAAATCCAGACTTTAGTTATATAATATTGTCCCTGGTGTCACAGATTAGTTTGATACTCCCCGCATGATATCGAGAATGTCTTTTGTAGTATATTTTATTTTAAATGGCAGCAATAAAAGTTGTTAAGAACAGTGTAAGTGGACTTTGGCCGCAAAATAGACAACAGGGAGTGCTGCTTGTGACAGTTCGAGACACAATCATCGAAACCCATCCAAGAGAATATTCGTAACGTCATGCTTTTCCGAACGGCCATGCAACGCGACTGTAACGGTTCCACAAAGTTACTTTGATTATTACAAAATTTGGCTATTCAATGGATTTTCTTTTTTTTCTTCTTCCGACCGACTGACCTCCGAACCCAAAAATAGATTTTAAAAACTCTCCGTTATTGCAATGAAGAAATACATCTAATTTTTTTTTAATTTTATTTTAAACAAGTGATAGATAATGCAACGTAATTTTCCGAGACATCATGGCATACCACTATAGACGACGTGAATGTATCAAGGTTGCGTAGCCCACAGTACTTGTAACACCCACGAGCACATGCTATCAGAGTGACAAATCCCTTGAATTGCAGGAACACGATGACAGGTGTGTATTTACATTGACACTCACTCACAGTCCAGCCATCATTTGTCATACATGAAGCTATTCTCTGATTGGCAGGCATGCATCGGCTGCTACCGTGGCGGCAATACAAAGCAGTGTCTGAATATTATAATGTTACGAAAGACGACGGAAGGAACTGATGAGTCCTCGGCGGCTACTTATTAATTAGTCTTCAGTCCAATGACTATGTAGATTTGGCGACGAGGCATGCAAGTGTGACGAAAGCTGACCAATAGCATGCTTGGAAACACGACGTTCTCGTTCGTTTTTCATGTTCGTTTAGTGAAAGATCGCTATTTCGACTTATGAGTAACTTACAAGTAACGTGTGTTAATATAGAAATAACGGGCGACGCGCTGACCATTAACGTTTATTTATGGGCAAGGGCGAGAGGAAAGCCAAAAATTAACGGGCGAGGCTTGCCGAGCCCGTTAATTTGGCCCTCCTCGAGCCGTACGTCCAGCGTATTCGCCAAATATTTCATACGTTGGCATACGCCATTTTTAAGCGAAAGTATGTTCGGTAAAGTTTGTCTTGTTGTTGTCATGTAGTACTGAGCGGAATTGGCGTGCTGGCGAAAACGGGAAAAGGATTGAGCTTCGGGGAGATGAGATTTACCATTTTAAAAATTCCTCTCACTTTTTTTATGGATATATGATAAGTGTGTTAGAAACAAATTTGAACGTCTTTTATCCTGTTATCGATACTGTCAGATTTTACTCAATGGTGTACGGTCAGTCATATCGCCTTTCACAATTTTTATGAAACTGCTGTCGTGTTATGTTTTGATTGGCGTGAAGCAGTGTTTCTGTCCTGAACTTCCATACCTTACCTTACTGGCGACAGTTGTTGTTTTCGTTAATGAATACTATAATAACTTACACATAACTTACTCATGATAAATCATCAATCGCCTGTCTATTGTATGAGTTAACCCTTTTCCCGGCAAATGCAATGCAACCTTTAGATATGTTTTAATTGGTACTTTGATAATGTTGATATTTCAACGACAAATTTACGAGTAATCGATCGAACATTTGTGTTTACATTCGTTAGATTTCCCTTGTCGACGTTGTAATGACAGTTTTTTTACGCAAACTCAGATAATATACAGAAAAAGATAATACTAGTATACAGGACAATAATTCAGAGGGGACCAAAAATCCAAGATTTCATCGTGTTCCACAAATATATGCTCAAAACCACTCTAAAATGTTTTGTCTCTGGACTGGGGTTCAATCTGCAAACGTGATAACTGTGTGCCTCGCATATCAAATGAAGACTTATTTGCGAACGAATATTTCAAGACAAGCTCCACAAACCTTAGTACGTGAAACTAT
>LD346101.1:275837-305650 GCA_001465055.1 Ptychodera flava | reverse complement strand
TGTGTATGTCAGTCTGTCTGTATATGTATGTCCATGTTTCATACAATTGTTGACTTGTTTTGATAACTATATGGGAGCGAACAGTGATGTTGTCACTATTTTTTCTGGTTTAAATATTTCTTGTTGGGTTGTACTGTGCAGAAATCATTGTCATAACATCAACGTAGAATTTTCCTGCACTGAACAGACAGAAACAATATTTATTGTTGATCTTTGGTACCCATACTGGTATATACCAATTCTGATCAAATTTGAGCAACACCGCATAATTGCGGTATTTTTTTATGTCCTGAGCTATAACTCAGGCATGTCTCAACCGATTTTATTCATAGTTGGTAGAAGGACATTGAGGTATGTCATACATATGCACATTAATTTGTTTAACAATATGATCCAATATGGATGCATGGCGGCCATTTTGTTACAATTTTTTCGTTTCCTGACCCATAACTCTGGCACTTCTCAATCAATTTTAATAAAAGCTGGTAGAAGAACATTGACCTATGTCATACATATGCATGTGCATTTGTTTCACAAAACAATTCAATATGGCAGCATGACTGCAAGTGAAAGTTTTCGTTCCCAATTTTATCTTATTTGAAATGTCCTTTTACATCGTAAAGTTTCTCGCTTTGGAGGGCATGCTGTACAGTTGATTGACATCATGAGAAATATTGATCAGCCTAATATTTAAGTCATAATATTTTATTTCTCTCCTTGAAAGGTTTTCTTGCTGCAAGCTGAAGTCGACGTAGTACAACAAACTGAAGTTGATACAGAAGAGCTAACACTCATAAAACTTTTCGAGGATTCATATGATTTGCTCCTAGAGAAGTTGATAGCTTTTAATGGTTGCTTTAAGTAAACTTTCAAAACGTTTTGAGGTTTTTCTCAATCAAGCAAATAAACTACCACGACCTGCCCTTTTTAGCTCATGTCTTCACACATGTGAGCTTATGTCGCAGTGATGTTAATGTGTCTGTCTGTCTGTCTGTCTGCATGTCCGATATCTCTAAAATGGCTTATCAGATCAGAACCAAGTCTGGTATATAACGTAGATTCAGTTATCAAATGGCAAGAACTGATTAGTTTTTGGTGGGTTTGACTTTCATACTTTTTGCTCATTTGCAAAATTAATGATTTTAGAAAAAACAGATATACATTGAGAACGACTGCACACAATTTGATGAGATTTGCCACAAATTTTGATTGCATCGAGACATATAAGGTGTGAAATGTATTAAGGGGTGACATTAAAGATAATTCCTAATTTGTAAATTTAATGAACTTTCCTAAGTAGGGATATTTATCTGAATTGACTTGACCAAACTTGACGAAACTTGCTATGTTCATCGAAGGTACTATGATAAAACATTATGAAAGTTATTAAGAATTTTTGCTTCAGGCATTTCCTAATTTGCATATTTTATGAACTTTTCTAATAAGGATTATATATCTTGATTGCCTTGACCAAACTTGCTATGTACATGGAAGATACTATGACACAATATAATTGATCGTCATTAAACATTTTTACTTCAACCAATTACCAATTTTCACATTTAATGTACTTTCCTAATTAGGGTTGTATATTATGAGTGCCTTGACCAAACTTGGCGAAACTTGCTATGTACCTGGAAGATACTATGATATGACATTATTGAAAGTCATTAAGCATTTTTACACAAAACATACACCATTTTGTTTGTCCCCACGGACACTGTCTGGGGGGTTGGGGAAACGATTCCTGGAGTGATTTCATTCAAACCTGGTACAAGGATTACTCCTTATGTCATACATATGCACGTCAATTTGTTTTGTGATACGACCCAATATGGCCACCGTGCAGCCGTTTTGTTACAATTTTTTCATGTACGGAGCCATAACTCAGGCGCGTCTCATCCAATTGTATTCAAAGTTCAAACAAGGACATTAGCCAATGTCAAAAAAATAATCGCAATCATACCAATCCATACTCCAAAGACATTAGGTCAGAATTTGTGAGACAATAGTTGTAAACATAGACACAAAACAGCATAAAACAGACAGTAAATAGACGGTACACAAACAAAGTCATATTCATGAAAGAAAGATATATGGACCTCTCAAACATATGCCCATCAATGTGTTTCACGAAATGATCCAATATGGCTGTATGGTGGCCATTTTGTTATGATTTTTTTCATGTCCTGAGCCATAACACAGGCATATATCAACCGATTTTTTTCAAAGTTGGTAGAAGGACATTGGCCTATGTCATACATATGCATGTGCATTTTTTTTCACAAATCCAGTCAATATGGTCGCATGACTGCAAGTGAAAGATTTCGTTCCCAATTTTATCTTATTTGAAATGTCCTTTTACATCTTAAAGTTTCTCGCTTTAGAGGGCATGCTGTACAGTTGATTGACATCATGAGAAATATTGATCAGCCTCATTTGCAACTTAAAGGGAAACCTAAGTCCAGCGACTTTGACCGTTTATCCCTTCCAAAATCACCCTTGAATAAAATGCAGCTCAAATTTGCAACATAATTCGTGCTGACGACTACGGAGCGACGAAAATCTTTAAAAATTTTCTTTTTCAAAACTACCAATCAGATAGCTTTGATATTTGGTACATATGTCACTAGGGATGATCTATTTCTGACTTGTTCAAATTGTGCAGAAATATGCAAATTTGCATTTTTAAGGCAATTTTTGCCATTTTTAGTCAAAAAATGTATTTCTCAAAAAGTACTGGTCTGATAGCTTTGAAATTTGTTATACTGACTTTTACAGATGAGCTAAAGTAATATATAGTTAATTTCTCATGAAATCTGTAGTTTTGTTTTTTTGGGGCAATTTTAGCCATTTTTGGTCAAAAAATGTGTATTTCCAAAACTACTCATCTGATAGCTTTACAATTTGGTATACAGGTTCCTACAGATCACCTTAATGATATTAATTGAAATTATGATGAAATCTGCAATTTTGAATTTTGGGGGCAATTTTTTCCATTTTTTGTCAAAAAATGTGTTTCTCAAAAAGTACTGGTCTAACAGCTTTGAAATTTGGTATACAGATTTCTATAGATGAACTAAATTTGATCTTTTGAAATTATGATGAAATCTGCAATTGTTATTTTTGGGGGCAATTGTTGCCATGTTTGGTCAGAAAATTTTGTTCTTAAAAAACTACTCATCAGATAGCTTTGGTTGACATGTTCTTAGGGATGATCTGCTGTGATATATTCAAAGTATGATGAAATCTTCAATTGTGTATTTTTGCAGCTATTTTTGCCACTTTTTTCTGGGCACTGCATTAAGCTATCAAAGACTTCCACCTCCTTCATCAACATGTGTCAAAAATAGTTATTCTCTATAAAACACAGCGGAGCTATATCGGCCGCTAGGTCGGTTGTTTAGATGACATTTTACGTGTGGATTTGCTTTTAACATTTTCACGAGTATGATTTGTTATTCACAGAGGGAAGAGCAAACTGAGCGACAATCTGAAGTTGATTCTGTACGACAAACTCAATTTGATACACAAAAGGAAACAAATCCCCTTGTGCAACATTTTCGGAATATTCTAAAAAAAGACTTGGAAGTCACCATTCGAAATAAAGCAAAAGTAAGTTAACTTTGTGAAGTTTCAATCAAAATTTTGCCATGTTTACTACTTTTCAAATCGTGCAATTAAAACTGTTTGACAAAAATCATTGAAAACATGGAACAAACATGAAGGGACATTTTGTACTAATCATTTGAATGACTAAAACAGTATAATAAAAGGGATATAGCCTATCAATTTCTAGCATAAACATTAATAGCATAAATTTGCACTTACCGTATTCCTCCGATTCTAAAACCCTGCCCGTTTATAACGCCCCCAGGATTATTTTATCGATTCGTAATTGGTCGTCAGTTCGTTTATAACGCCCCCCAGGGGGTACACCCAAATTCTGACTGGAACAATAGAGCCATTGTCATGTAATGAGACAAGGATATCCGCGACACCTACGTCGCTGATCCAAGTCACAAACAAGCGCCAAAGTGAAGTATCAAACCTCAAAACAAGCACACTATTGTTTGGTGTTGGAACATGTCAATCGGGAACGGTTCTATCGTTCCTGGCGATACAATTTCACTTGGATTTCGCTACATAAATGAACATTAAAAGAGTTGGATTTTTGAGCGTCTCGATCTAGTACAATGCCATCTTTTCGTCACTGTCATTTTGCTAATGTTAAAATAAGCAGATTTTTGAACATCTTGATCAAGTACGAATCGAATATTTCGATGCCATTTGGCTACCATAACATGAATATTACGATAGTCGGGTTTTTGAACCTGTCGATCAAGTACGATTTGCTCATTTCACGTGGTGAAAAAATAGTTCCTTTCCACTGGTATCAGGAATGCGCTCGACAGAACTGAAGACAACATGATTTCCGAGGAGATTCCGGTACTCGATGACGATTTATCAAATGAAGTTGCGACTCGTGATTGATGATGAGGGGGAAGATGACGATATACCAGTAGACTTCGATTGGTTTGACTTTGATGAAGAGGGCAATTGTATCGACAGACGCGACATCCGAAGTTTCTTCCGCGCATGAACTGAAAATCTTTATGTTTTATCAATTTTGTACATTTTTTCTCATGTTATAAATGTATTTATTGTTTGAACGGCATTTCTTGCTTTTGTGTTTGTCCTTTTCTTGAACTAGTCCCAGCAATGAGTAGGCGATAGTGTAACAGATTTTCAAGATTATGCATGCTTTTGAAGTCTTGCGAGGGAAAAATACCTAACTTCATTAACGGCCCTATACACTTACAGTTAGAACAAAAACGTGCATGTTCGTACCATTCCGAACAGATGATCATAGATGACTGAATTCCACATCAAGAGACATTTCGTTCATCGATACAAATAAAAAAAAACATCAAAGTTTTATTGCCAAAAATTCAATTTATCAAATGGTAAGCATATTGACGTAGCAATCTTTCGTCTCGGCCCACTTTATCAGTTCGAGCCTACCGCCTGCCTTTTCGTAAGATCACATTTCGTTTCGAGATATGGTTAGACTTTTGAAACTACCGTAGGAGCAAAATAATAAAACTCACAACGTGTAATTGATCGTTTATTTTAAGGAGTATGCTAATTGAAAATCGTAAATAAAAAACATCGGACGGACACTGTACACCACACTGTATGCATGTGCTGAACAGAATTTTACCCTGACGTCATGCACTGACACCTTTGACCTATTGCGTTAATTGACCAATCACAGCCAGCAGAACTTTAGGGACTTTCCCTTTACTCCTTGTCTGACCTTTGCGGCCATGCTATGCATTGCTATGGGGAGCTAGCTGCTGCTAGAGCGTACTTGTTGCAACAAAGTATCGTGATGATTATCTATACACAAAAAAAGATTTATTGCTATCGTATTTTTTAGCAAAAGAGGGTGTGGCAAATTCGCTAAATTTCAAAACTTGTCGATCTCCATTAATTTATACCGTACAGATTTGACTGTCAGTATCGACGCAGCATGGCCATGAGTCGATATCACAAAGTATGAGTTGTCTGCAGCGCTCACGTGAATCAAAATATTGGCATAAAATTTGCATAACATTGCATCAATTAGCATAAATTAACTACGACGTTCGATTTTGCGGTGACATCTGTTTATACAACCCCCCACATGTTTTCCGTCACCTTTGGTTCTGAAAAGGGGGTTTTAGAATCGGAGGAATACGGTATATAAATTTCTATTTTGTTCCATTTCTCAGTACTGTGGAATGCATTGAAATCTTGGTGGTTAGCTTCAAGTTGCCATACGTAAATGTGGCAAAAGAAACTACAGGGGTGGTAGCTGTTTTGCGTTTGTATATATTTATGTGTGTACATATGTATGTATTTATGAATGTATACACACATTAATGTATAAATGTATGTATGTATATGTATGTATGTATATACATAGTTGTCTATGTATGCATGCACTTGCGTCAACCTGTCCATCCACTGAGTTTTCTCTAAAAAGGTGGCCTTTATCAACTTGCAATTTGTGTGTATATATACTGTGGGTTGAGAACAGAATTACTGAGATGTAAATGATGCAAGTGAGTTCAATAAATGCATATGATAATTCTTCGATCAGGAGAAAGTGGGACTCTGAAAAACTTTAAAGACCCCAAATTTTTGTCTTGAAGGGGTCCATCAGACCCTGAATTCTGAGTGTAAGTGCAATGATGGTGTTGACATATCATAATGAGCTCATTTACATATTTAATGGCTGTCTGTAATTAGGCCATGAACAAATCTGAATAGTCCACTTTCAGACCTCTGTACATCCTGGCATTTTTGTTGGTCTGAGTTTGCCGTTGTAAGTTCAAACTGTACAACAGTCAACCATACCATTCGATTTATGCACTCAAACTCATATTTAATTAAGATAAAACATTGAATTTTCTTTGCTACAAATGGGGTAAGGGTTCAATGTTGTATGGTGTCATACCATGAAAAAATGCCACGGTGTAAGGTCATTCAGGGGTCATAATAGTGGCCTATTGGCTTGATTTGCTCAGACTTCCAAGATGCATTTGACATACTTTTGGAAAGTTTAAGGAATATAACATGTTTGTGTCATACTTACATTTCATCATGCTGGAAATTTGATGAGTGTAATGTATCACAATTAGTTCATTTGCATACCTATGACTGACTCACAACGTAGGCAAAATACCAAAGCTGAATACTATGAAGTTGAACAAGTACAACGTTGTGAGGAATGACCTGTATTCACATCAAACATTGGTATGATAAGAAATGTTAAGTTTAAGTATAGCATATACAAGTTTAGATAAACCCCTTTTTTGTTATTTTTGGTTCTATAGCGTGTCTCTAATGCATTCATGGTGTCCACATAAGTCTTACTTTGATCACTCAGAAACATTTTGTAGTGCCTTTCATAGCCAAGTATTAGTACAGTGTACCTACATGTAGGTATTACAATGTCTCCTTTTAAAGATGTCATTTTACATGTGGATTTCCCATTGGCATTTTCACCGATATGATTTTGTTTTTCACAGGAAGAGCAAATTGAGCGACAATCTGAAGGTGATACTGCACAACAAAATACATTTGATACACAAAAGGAAATAAAATTAGCTCTTGTGCAAAGTTTGTTGAATATTCCAAAAAAAGACTTGGAGGTCACCAATCGAAATAAAGCAAAAGTAAGTAAAGTTTTGTGAGGTTTCAATCAAAATTTTACTATTTTAAGTACTTTTCAAATCATACAATTAAATTATCTCGACAAAATCATTGAAAACATGAAGCAAAACTTGAAGAGACATTTTGTACTAATCATTTGAATGAATAATTGAGTATAATAAAAGGGATATAGTTATCAATTTCTAGCATAGAGATTTAAAGCATAGATTTGCAGTTATATAATTTTTATAATAATTTTTATATGTAATTTATTTTAATTTCTCTGTACTGTTCAATGCATTGAAATCTTTGTCATTATCTTCAAGTTGCCATACATAAATGTGGCAAAAGAAGCCACAGGGGTGATAACTGTCTTACGTCTGTAAATATTTACGTGTGTACATGTGTCTGTATGTATGAACGTATATACATACAAACACATGAATGTGTGTGTGCGTGCGTGTGTGTGTGTGTGTGTGTGTGTACATAATTGTGTATGCACGCATGCACTTAAGTCAATCTGTCCATCCACTGAGTTTTCTCTAAAATAGTGGCCTTTGTCCTCTTGCAATTTTGTGTGTATATATACTGTATGTTGAGGATAGAATAACTGAGATGTAAATGATGCAAATGAGCTCAATAAATGCACATATGATAAATAATTGTAAACACCACAACAACTTGACCTAAACCTTCGAAACATTCTAAAACCAGTCCGTCTTGGTTGTAGATCTAAGTTTTTTCAAACCAAGTTGATCGCTTGACTAATGTACAAATGATCAAAGTAAATGTGAAAATTGTCAAAATGATTATTTAGAAAGTACTTGGTAATTTACTGGTTTGCTTGAGATAATAAGACTAGTAAACAAATGAGCAAAAATGATCCCAAAATGATAAAAGATTGTAAACCCAAAAGGTGCTTACCCTATGACTTAAATATGTGCTTAATATATTCCTTACAGTAGTTTGAAAGAATTTTGCTCAAACCATATTTTATAGAATGACTGATATGCAAATGATTAATATGCCGGTAAATGTAGCTATGTCAAACACCCAAGAACTTGTTCCTTTTGAGAGTGGGGATTTGGCTGAGCAGTTCTGTCTGTTGCCTCTCCGCTAGGTGACTGGATGCCGTATGTTGTGGGTTTGAACCCCGGATGAAGATGCTGTATTTCTGCTGAGTGAAGTTCACATAAAAGTCCCAAATTTTGAGGCATATTTCTTCTAAATAAATGATGTTTATTTCACTCATGATACCTCATTTTGATTGTCACAAACTACTTCTTTCATTTGCCAAAAAAAAAATCGAAAGTCTTTGAGTAAAACTAATAAAAAGTTATGATAACTTGAAAATACGGCTAGTTTTCAATCGGATTCGAACCCACAACATACGGCATCAGTCGCATAGCTGAGAGGCCACAGAGAGAACCGCTCGGCTAAATCTCCACTCCCAAAAAAAGAGTGGTTCAATAGCCGGCTCAGTTGTTACATTTTTCTGACTGAGACCGCTCAACACGTTGTAGAGTTTGTGAAGCACTCACGCACGCATGAGCAGCAAAAGTGTAAACTTTCTGAAAATGTCAGTAACTGTGAGTCAGAATTTTACATGTTTGTGATATTTCTACAGAAAACAACCAAAAACCTCCGTCGCTCCGAGCCAATAATAAGTTGTTTTCTTAAATATTACTGCTCTATGAATTATCAAATATTGTGTACATTAATGCAATACTATGTTAAAAGAGGACATCTTGACTTTGGTCAAGATGTCGTTCGCCCAGTTAAAGCGATGTATTCGTTGCTTCGCTTCGATAAAATTTGTATGTGTGATGTATGATAGTGAGCGTGCGTGCGTAAGTGCTTCACGAACTCTACAACGTGTGGAGCAGTCTCAGTCAGAAAAATGTAACAACTTAGCCGGCTATTGTAGGGAGTGGAGATTTAGCCAAGCGGTTCTCTCTGTTGCCTCTCCGCTAGGCGACTGATGCCGTATGTTGTGGGTTCGAACCCGATTGAAAAGTAGCCGTATAACCACTGTAGGTATAACTTAAGTATTTTATGTGAAGATATATCCAGTGTCACTGATGAGACTAAGTTCAAATGAACAGGTAGAATCCCAAAAGGTTGTAAATAAGCTTTGGTATGCGAAAATGGCAAAGCAATTTAATACTCGACTAGCCATGATACTAGTATTTGGTTTGTAGCTACTGTAGATACATTACTGTAGATTTGATGTCCTGTGACAATATCTGTAATCTTCTGTATTTCATTTAAGGTAGTGACTCAGGTTCGTTGACACATATTTTCAATCAAAAGTTTCACATAAAAAACGGGGTCTCACACCCAACCTGTGGCACATTTTGTGTAAGGTCTATATTTGAAGAAGGTAAAACTTTTGTTTAGTTGTCAAAAAATGCATTCGTATGTTTGTTTAAGTCAAAAACGTATGATTTTGAGTTTTTTCACTTAAAAAAGTATAAGTAAGAATTGGCAACACCACTAAGTGACCTGTTTTTGTTAATGGCACTAGACAGCTGGATATACTGGGGGAAAAACAGTGTTTTGGATTTTTGAAATTCGCTTTTGTTTCTGCACAGTGAGCCTTCGAAGTGTGAACTGTTGGTTTTTTGCATCAATTAACAGCTTTTGTCCACGTTTGTCAAGTTATCGTCCCTTCGGGGGGGTTATCACAAATCTACAACACATTTTTTCAGGTCTAATCATGAAGTGTTAGCATGCGAAAAATTGGGGAAATCTGCCCACGCGTCGCCGACTTACACTCATTTGAAGGTGCGCATACATAGCAACAATTGGAACTGAGAAAATCGACGATTTATGTAAACGTCCCATTTTTCACACAAAATCGCCGAAAAAGTCAGATTTTTGCGCGTTTAAAAAAAATTCATTCGATCTGGGTCTAGGTTAAATATTGGGCATCAGGTTGGAGAATTTCTGACAAGTCCTGAACATTAGTTTGCTGAAAAATGATGAAAATTGCGCGTAGAAACGTGAGGTCTTTCAGCGTAAGCGGTGGGTACTATTTACATGATAAACACTAGAAAGATAATTCAAGGCATAATCTGTTTGTCAAATACTAACGGTTAGAGTCTGGTTACAGGACTAGAAAATTTTAAAAAAATACAGCCGGAATGGTTTACAGGTCTGCGTTCTGCCAACGACGCGCTTTCACTTGCTCGCAAGTGCTCAACTTCCAGTCTCATAGCCCGTAATTTATGCACGTACCAAGTGTGAAATGGTTGTCAAGTTCATTTTAGCGCCGATTTTTGTGCCTGTACAGGACGTCACTTGCTTGCTTGCTTTCGTAGATGAGACGACCAACTCTCGATGCTCTAAAAAATGATGTAGTTGAGAAGTTCAAGGAATGCGAGTAAGTCGCACTTGTTTTTGTAGTTTTCACATGTGATCTGGTGCAGTCTTTTTGCTCACCATCAGGAATGATACCGGGTTTTTCGCGCGCTAGTTCGCTTTCTACTGTGACATGTACTATTATGGCCCCGGGTATGAAACCAAAATCAACTTCAGTTACACGTAAAAGCGATTCTTCATGACTTAAAATAAACGACTGAGGCGATACTCGACAGATTTACTGATTGTAAAACTGAAACGGCGATGTGTCGCGACACCCAGCGACACTCTCTTGACCACAGATACCAGATAGAAATAGAGCGGCACCGATCGTGAAGCGACATTTCGCGTACGTTGCTGTGCTCTAGACCGACATAACAGTGTCGGATTGACAATTTAAAAACTAAGTCCAAAATATGGGCTGCTGCTTTAGAACCATATTTTCCAGTGAAATCAAATAGAGTCTCTTTGGCCCCTGTTTACGTTTTCTACACCGTTTATACTGCCGGCTGTTGTCAACCATGTTGGAATTGTGTCTCTTATGAAGAAGTGCACGCATGCGCAACATAGTGCGTAAACATTTACATAATCTCCTTTAAGGTGTAACGATAATGCTGACAGTAATCCGGACTGTTAAAACAAAAAGAAAATAATAACTCACGCAGTGGTTAGAAGGCCATGTTTTCACTAAAATTTCAGACATTTCCCAGTACAATGTTACCTCACAGTTTTCTCTAATAAAAAGATCATATTTCAGGGGTTCAGAATATGAAATAATCACAAAATCGCTAAAATTGAGCAACGAACCTGAGTCACTACCTCAATACATCTTTTCATTTCCCGTTGGCGCCACTGTCTGAGATGCACAGCTTATCACATAGGTGATTGTCCGTCATTGTCCTTCATGTATCATTGTCGTTATTGACACTGTATTTTTCTCTATTTTCCCCCATTTAGGTTGGTGAATCTTGGTGGCTGACTTTAAAGCGCTCTGTTGCAGAGTTAATATCTACCAACTAAGTGTCAATTTCTTTTTTTGGGGGGATTTTTTTTTATTTTCAAATTATATCAGATAAAAACTGTCAGTCTTACGCTTTATTGCAAGTGTATAACAAGTCTAAATTGAATTTTTTCTTCATTATTCTTGTATCTCCCCTCATATTCAGCTTGTCAAACAGATATTGTTCTCAAACTGGTAGAGAAATATTGAGATAATTATCCCCAGATATGGATCAGGGACAAGAAATAGAAACCCAACAGCTTGTAAGCTCTGGATCCAATGCATATGGGAGTGAGAGTGAGAGATTTGCAGCATCAAATATGCGTATAGGAGATGATGTAATGATTATGTCACGTTCAAATACTGCAATTAACTCAACAGAAGATGCTCTGCAAATTGGTAGTGGCAATGAAATGATTTGGGGGGCAGTTGGAGGTAGTGAGGAGAAAGAGGGCGAAACATCCACATCTACGAATGGAGCTGCTGAATTTAAATTTGTTGCTGACATGGCATCAGAAGCAGTGAGATTAGCATCTTACAAGTCCTGGCCACATTCAGTACCAGTTAATCCCAGTGCATTAGCTAGAGCAGGCTTTTATTATACAGGAAAAGATGATATAGTGGAGTGTTTTTCATGTAAAGAATCATTTAAAGACTGGGAATATGGAGATATAGCCATGAAAGAACACAAATCATTATCTCCAGATTGTGCATTTGTCAAAGGTACTGATAGTAGAAATGATCCACTGATTAAAGATATGAGCAGATTTGCACATCTTAATGTCAGCTCATCTCAAAAAGAAAATGAGGATGATGACAAGGGGAAGGGTGATGCCAAGGAAAATACAGGGGGTAAAAAGGGAAAGAAAAAGAAAGGGAAGAAGAAAAAAGGTAAAAAAAAGCAGAATGATGATGACGACGAGGATGATGATGACAGCTCAATTTTTAATGTGGAAGATGATCCTCAGTTCAAAGAAGCTAACAGAGTCCTTAAAAGTGAATACAAAAGATTATTAACTTTCATCTACTGGCCAAAGAATGCACCCGTTTTACCAGAAGATTTGGCAAAGGCAGGATTTTACTACTGTGGATCAGATGACAGAGTGCAGTGTTTTTGTTGCTATGGTATTTTGAAGAACTGGCGGCCTGGTGACTCAGCAATGAATGAACACAGGAAATACTTTCCATCATGTCCGTTTGTTAGAGGGGAAGATGTTGGAAATGAACCAATGAGATTGGTGACAAGGCAGGGCAATGTTGATGATACTCCAGCCAAGCAGACTTCACGAGATCCAAACAGGGTGGAGAATTTTCAGAACCAGCAGCAAAATCAACCACCACGGAATGTTTATGGTGCAAGTAACACTGCTGCCCCACAAAGATCTCAAACCCAGAGTCAGCACAGACATCCTGAATATGCCGATGAGGATAAACGCATGGCTACCTTCAACCATTGGCCATCTTCTGATATTGTATCGTCACAAGAATTATGCAGAGCTGGATTTTACTACACTGGTAAGGAAAAGAAAAGATTATTTTTATGTTTTGGTGTCAAATATAGCATGAAAAGTATTGGTTTGCTGTTGCACCTATTGGATTTTGTTATTGTTTACCAAGGGACAGATATTAAGGGTACTTTGCATGGTTGTAACAACGTGAAGAATAGATTTGTAGCATTTTGATTTGGTTGCCAAGTTGTTTAATTGGTTGGATAAGTAAGGAGGACAATTATTATTATTATTAATCTTTATTTAAACTCGATAACTCCATAGGTGAAACACCTCTTTTTGTGGAGGTCGAATAGACAAAAGAAAGTCATAAAACACTTTACAGCACAAACATGAAAACACAAAAAACACACAAGAACAAATAGATATAAAAAACTACGAAAAGGCATCAGACAAGTAAGTATTATACAAAAAGTTGTTACAAGATTTCTTAAAACTAGTCAGTGACTCAGAGTCCCTTATTGATTTGGGGAGATTGTTATATTCATCCACACCCGCAACTGACAAGGTGTTCTGATAGAGAAGTGTACGTGCCTTGGGAACTTTAAGGAGATTCTGATTGGAAGAACGAAGTGATCTAGAAGGGATGTAATTATTGAACAAACTGGTTATGTAGTCGGGGGTTAGATTGTGAGTTGCTCTGTAAATTTGGCCCATACGGTTACAACGGATGCTGCAGCATCAGGGTTGGCATTATCAAGCTGTGTGTATGCAGGAGAAAACAGAGGAGAAAGATACAATCAAGGGGAGAGAAGTTCAGGGTTTGAAAAATATAGTTATTGTCAGTGTGCCCTGTAAGAAACATTGATTTCCAGAAACTTTGCATCAGTCTGAGGAACTATGGAAATTCTTTTCCAGAGTATTTGAACGGGCAACCTGCTGTACTTACTCACCTAGAAAAGGAACTACGGTCCTAAAACCACTTTTCTGCGTCCTCCAACTAAAGAAAGATAGTGCAATACACTACAGTGCAAGATTGTTGAAATTTTGGCAGTGATCTTCCACACTGGCAATCTCTGTAAATATTTTAGTTCCATACGATTATTTAAAAGGAAATTGTGACAAAAGGAAAGAAGTGTTTATAATCAAATCATGCACAACACCGATTTTTAAAATTTTTTTAGACCTGTTTCTTTGAATATAAAGTTGTGTAATTCTGATTGCTGCAGGAATCAAAGACAATGTCAAGTGCTTTCATTGTGATGGTGGACTTAGAAATTGGGAACCAGCAGATGAACCTTGGACTGAACACGCAAGATGGTTTCCAAAATGTGAATACATTTTGACGGAGAGGGGAAGTGCCTTTGTCAATTATGTGACTTCTAGATATCCCCGTGTACCAAGTTCAAATCCACAGGTCTGTTCAACTGATTTACATGATTTACAACCATATTTTTAGCTATGCAATGTGGAGCTTATCTAATAGGTGTATCTATCGTCCATTGTCTGTCGTCTGGCCTTCGTCTTCAGTCATGCGTCGTTCATCAACTTTTGACATTCCAAGCTTCTTCAAAACGGCAAGTCTGATTCCTTTAATAGTGGGAGTACACATCCCCAGGGATGACCTTAATCAGATGTGTTCAAATTGTGATGAAACTATTCAAATTTGTAAAAATATCTTTCAAAACTACAGGTCAGATAGCTTTGATATTTGGGATATAGGTCCCTAGGGATGACCTATTTCAAATTTTTTCAAATTGTGCAGAAATATGTAATTTTGTATTTCTAAAACAATTTTTGTCAAGTAGGGTCAAAAACTTTTTTTACCACAACTGCTTGTCTGATAGTTTTTATATTTTGTATATAGGTTCATATGGATGATCAAAATTGTGATATATTGAAGTTATGATGAAATCTGCAATTTTGTATTTTTGGGGCAATTTTTGCAATATTTGGTCAAGAATTTTGTTTCTCCAAAAACCATTCATATGATAGCTTTGATATTTAGTATACAGATTCCTAGGGGTTATCCTAATATGGTATTTTCAAATTATAATGAAATCTTCAATTTTGTATCTTTGCAGCTATTTTTTGCCATTTTTGGTCAGGTCATCCTGAAATGAGGTATCAAAGATTTCCCCCTTCTTCATCAACACATGTGTCACAAATAGTAAGTCTCTGCGGAACACAGCGGAGCTCTATCGGCCGCCAGGTTGCTTGTATAGTGTGCAAAATAGCTTCACACAGTTTGTTTTGCCAGACTGATTAGAGGACTTTCTGCCACTTTCAAGGTCACCTTTTTGGAAGTCTATCCAACAAACAAGGGCCTGATGATGGAGAAATGTCAATTTTTCTCCCAAACTGTAATTCAGATAGTTTGCAAATGAGCAATTTTGTATTCTTATATAATTAATTAGTTTACATTTCTGTTGACCATCAATCACATTACATTAGTGATATTCTGTCCATGAAAGCTTCAAAATAATGAAACCCAAAAGATAAAGCGATACCAACAGTGAAACAAAGAGTGTGAAGATAAAGCAATACCAACATTACAACATTTTTGCCTGTTGACCTACGTGTACACCTTTTATCAGTATGTCATAATGACAATTCTTGGTACCTTAAATACAATTTTGCCACCTAAGTGAGTCATAAAAGTCTCAGGCAGGACCATATTTTCAATATGGTGGAATTTTGCAGGTAAACACATAAGATAACAGAATGGTCAAAGAAAGGTTTTGTTAGTTCTCACGGACATTGTCCAGGCGGACCCAATTATTACAGGACTCTATACTCTGCAAGAACTTGCAATCAAAGTACCCATTAATAAGTGGGGACTGTGTCATCAACGATGACTTGTTATACAATAATTTCATACCAGAAATGCTTAAAAAGATGAAAAGATGCACGAGTTTAGCTAGTTTTACAAACAAACAGAACTTTTTGCCATGAATACAATTGCATTTGTGTTAAAAGTAATTATCAGATTACTATCTCAAATACTTGCTGTGGCAAGAAGTCAACTTTTTCACACAATGCATTTCAATATCATACAATTCGACCCCTTGCTCAAGGCAGGAGTTATTTAAGGTAGCGAGAATTGCAATGCTGCATTTTTGGTAAAGATTCAAAGTGTTTGTGTGGTAGATGAAAATGTGATAGTCATTTAATATTCCTGACAAACGTTTTGTTTTATTGCTTCCTTGTATTTCAGGCTTCAGGCAGAGGACAAGGTAAATACAAATTACTGTATCTCAAATCTTTATGCTCTTCCACATTTTTCATGAAGGCAAATACCAACAGTTTGGAATTTGTATGTTTAATAGAAGTGGACATATAGTTCTGAAATCATAGTCACAACAATGCATTTGTGTATTCAAAAATCTACACATGCCTACAATTTTAGGACACAGTGCAGCACAGAAAAGAGCACCATCAAATTGTAGAAATAAGGATATGTGGACATCTGATATTGAAACCATAAAGTGATGCCAGGTCTCTTGAAAGGAGTGAGCAGATCATGTACAGAAGTTGCACCAAACATGAATCATTGTTAGAGTTATGGGTAGAAATAGTTACATTCTAATGTTATAGATGATATATGATATCATTTCTCTAACAAATGTGCCATGCTGCTTGTGAGGGTCTTCCCCTTGTTAGCACTCGATTGTCTATAGGAGCTTTGTCATCGCTGATATGGTCCTCTAAACTTTGAGTAATAGACCGTCGCATCGACAAGCTTACACGAGAATGACGCAGAGACATAACCTGTACTACAGCCAAGGGCACTCGACTTGGTGCAGGTGGGCTGTCACTGATGCATCAGTGGTGGTTTGCGTGCATTGAGTCAAATGCCTGTGTGTACAGCAATATTTGAACACAGTTGTCGCTTTCCACAAGTGCATGCCATTTTGCAGAACTTGTCGAACTCCCTGCATGGACATGCTCCACGCCCTGTCTTACATGCACAAACCCCATTACAATTGCAGGACCTAGGATCTTCAGTTGCTGTCACCTGCATCTGAGGACTGCTTCAATGTCGCTTAAAGGGACAAAGTCTGCCATTTTTCATGAATTTTTTTTGATGCAAGATACTACTTATATTGTTTGACATGTTGAAAGATACTGAATAAATGGGTGACTATGCATATATTTGACCCAATATTTAGATAATGCATATATTTGACCCAATATTTAGATACGATACATGAAACCATCGCGAAAATGAATTAATGGTTATGACCATTAATTCATTTTCCCGATGGCTTCAGTTGTCTAAAACCGGGGTCGAATATATGCATGGTCACCCATTTATTCAGTATCTTTAACATGTCAAACAATATAAGTAGTATCTTGCATCAAACAAAATTCATGAAAAATGGCTGACTTTGTCCCTTTAAAGTGAAGCTGTCTTTGCCCATTTTGAAAACTTCTGTTATCACAGGGTTTCTGGGCAATATCTTGGACTAATGTTTATTAACAACCACAGCGTGTAGTCGCAGTGCACGACAACAGCGCTTTAAGTGTCATGATCTCATCATCAGGTCGACCCCAAGTTAATGATGTCATGAGGACTGACCTGGTGCAAGTAGTTCTGGATATGGGTTATGGAAAAGAGCTGGTAAAGAAAGTGGTGAAGAGACGAATCAATCAAACTGGTGAGAGTTTCCGCACTACTCATGATTTGTTACTTGCTGTGTGGGATGAAGAGGAAAAGTTGTCTCGTAATAGATCGCATTCCGATGCCCAAAGTGATGATGAGGAGGATGATCAAGAAGATGAGAAACCTGGTGATGGTGCTGCAGCAGACCCATTTAGATCCAACAGTGAAATGTCATCATCAGCATCAGGTAAAATTTATATCCTCATACCTTACCGTGTAACTTTCATTCATTATATCTAAAAACATACGTGTAAAGTTTATTTCAAAAATTGAAAGATGACAGCAACATTTACAGAAGATTCCGTTAACAGTTAGAGAGAACATTATAACAAAGATTTGATGTTTATATTACATATTAAAAGACAAAAACAGAATGTGTGATCAGTTTCAGATCTTTGTCCCAGCATTCCCGATAAATAAAAAATTTACACACTATTCACAGTATCTGTATAGAGTACAATAGAGGGTACACACAGTGTGCGAAATTAAGAGAAAATAGCTTCAGGTCATAAGGGCCTGCACCTAGCCAAAGCTTGGGGGGGGGGGGCACTATCGGACTAACAGGAGAATTTGAATTTTTTCTAGCCATGTCAAATCCCCCACTTTCGGACCATAAAATGATGTCAAACACCCAGGCCTGGGGCCGGCGAATACAGGCTCATACACTGACTATGTGTGGGTGATGAAAGCGAGACAGTTTGTCTCTCATGACAGTCTATGAGAGATGATGTTATCTACATGGCTGTGTAAAATTGTACACTACACCAGGGCATGTAATATTGTGATTTGAAAATGGTTGGCGAGCTGAAAATCACTTCTGAAATTAGCCAACGTGAGTGGTAGAGGAGTGAGTGAATACCTTAGTACCTGAAAACGGTCATGAGTAAGGGGAGTGTGTGAATAATTTTTTATGCAAACATTGATCACTACGTCTTTTTTAATTGTAATGTAAAACAGAAGGAAGAAAATACTTGGTATGTATTTTGATATGACGTATGGCTTATTTTCAAAATTTTTCAAAAAATAAATGTGCTTAAAAGGCGATGAGACCCAGCAATCACTCAGTCAAAACTTTTCAATCAGAAAATATGCATTTCCGCGAGTAAGGCGACATGTGCCATTCATGTTGTCTGCAATTTCTATAATCGAGAAAAAAGTTACGATACTTGTCCTTTTAATTAAAAGTATAACTTCACTTGTTTCTTCATGAATTCAACAGAGGCCACATTTAAAATGATTCTGAAAAGTTTGACAGACACTCTATACTGCTGAAAACGATCGCGACACGATCAGTTAATGATACCGTAAAATCTTAAAAGACGTAATTTTTTGCGATATTTAGGCGTACAGCCCAGGATGACAGTGAGTTTTGCATGCCTGTCGTAAAACGGTATACATCGAAACAATTTGAAGACCTACTCTCGGCTTCTGAGAGTATACACGACTCTGTTTTATAAAATGTACACTTGTTATCACGTCGATATACCGATATATTGTGTAACAGTCGGTTTTGTGAAGTTTGGTTGAAGACCAACGAGCAAGCAAGATGTTCTAGCAGTCCAGAAACAAACGTAGTGAAACGTGAACTTGACTGTCGACTGGAGGAAGCACTATTGGGCTGTCGTGTAACATCTTATCCTTGTATTGGGCGTAGTTCAAAACCATGGAGGTAAAAAAATGCCTCCATGTTCAAAACCAAATATGTTTAGGCAACAGCACTGTACTCGTAGTAGGTTATTGTCTTAAACTCTTCTGTGAACCATTTATGTTTTGAACGCGTCTACCAGGACACAAAGTGCAATCAATATCCCCTGTTGCCCCGCACTCCCACGGTGGAAAACATTGATAGGTGCATGACATTCAGGTCTGAATCAATATGATTCAAAGTTAGTCATTATCTGCATCTGTTACAGGTCTTGACGGAGAAATTTTCATCATCTATTCCAAATTCCAGTCGGTCATAAGGACCGACATGCTGCTAAAAACTTTCGACCCGACGAGAAATCTGTCGGTCTCGGACCGTCGGACCGACGTTAATTTCGCACACTGGGTACACATGATGCAATGTCAATCTTCCATGTACATGTACTTCTTCCAAGCAGGGTTATAACATGTAGTACCATAATACAACCACTGTGTTTGTGAGGTTCTTACATTGGCCCTACAATGTCATAACATATAAAGTCCTGTTTGTATGATTCATGTGTCTATTGTATATATTTATAGGTTTCTGTAGGCCTCCTCAAAGTCTTCCAAGTTTTGCCACACATATGCGTTATCTGAACTCAATTTCATATTCTTGACTCTATTAGCTTTAAATTCCCCAGAAGACTTACAGCGTGAACTGGAGACACTACGAGATCAGAAGACTTGCAAAGTTTGTATGGATCGTGATGTCTGTATGCTGTTTCAACCATGTGGTCACTTGGTCACATGTGAAGTTTGTTCAGCTGCCTTGAGAAAATGTCCCATCTGCAGAAACAACATTCGCAGCACACTCAGAACATACATGTCTTAAATCTGAAACGTAAGTATATTTGCAAACTCTCAACATGCCCAAGGGAATGCAAATTGAAAGGGGATATTAAACATTTGAACCTGGTCTCAATTCCTCCCATTACCAGGTTCAAAGGTTCAATATCTGCAAAACTATGTGTGTTAGTGAACTTGAAGGACACTTCAAGAACATGTTCTGCAAGGCCATAAATCCTGAAGAAAATGTTTCATGATGAAATTGACATGCCAATACAATATGTTGTTCCATATTGAAACATTTTCAGCCTGCAGAATTGTATGGTCAGAGATGTCACAATTTCCATCCCACATCTCAAACCTTTCCTACACTAATTCCCTTTCACAAGACATGTGTGTGTTATATTTAATACCACAACTTTTCTTCTGAGAAAAAAATATTGTACATTCATGGCGGATCCCAAATAATCCAAGTACAGTGTTTTCATTTCCTGTCGTTTTGTCTATACAATATATCTATGTATCTTCATGTTTATGAAAAAGCATTTTCAATGTCAATTTAATGATCCAGTCATATATACTCTTGTTAACCAATGTACTAGGCTTATGATGAATAATGTGTATTCTAACAATTATGACATAGTTTTCTTCAAAATTTGCTGGGTTGATTGTGAAATCAGTATAAACATTTGGATTAGATCTGGAAAGACCAGTAAAATAGCAACTGTTTGTTGGTATGTCATCCTTCTCATGAGCTTATTATTTAATAGTTGTTTTATTTCAACATTGTTATCTGTTGAATCTGTAAAGCCATTCACTACCCTTTACTGTAAAGAGTGGCTGTTGAAATAAAGTTAACGATTTCTATTTGATTAACATTTTGGAATTTCCAGTAATTCACTGTTTATAATGCAAATTTGTCATTGTGTAGAAGAAAGCTCTTGTACGAAAGGTTTGAGATGTGCCAATAGAAAGAACAGCATCAGCATGTCGTGTTATTGTTAGGCAAGGGAAGTATTGTAATACTAAAATACAGAGTTAATGATCGCTGTTTCTTCAACCCTTCACCAAACTAACTTGCCTTCCATCAAACATGGTTAACATCACTGTAAGTCATCATCAGATTTATCATTATGGGACAATGTAATCGTGAAGAAAATATTTCCAGATATAATGTATGGAAAGATAGAAAACTACATACACAGCACAGAGAAGAATCAAATGCTATTTCCTCCTTCAGTAAAAGGAAAGGTATTTAATTTCACCGTTTAGATTTCTTCATCAATTCAAGATAAATGTACTGTGGTTGGTCAATGAGCCACTGTCAATAATTGAAGAATAAATACCTTGAATCGCATTGGCTGTCTTTTTTGAGGTAGTTGTAATGTAGTTTTCTAATATGATCTAGACTCTTATAATGTTTAAGAATCCTAGTCAATTCAAATTTGTGTGAGTGTTACGGCTAGACCTACATGTGCAGTAGATGGTTGCCATCATAAGTGAATTTTGCAGGAATTTTTCAAGTTTTTGTGTTTACTTTTGGCACTTTGAATATTTGCCATCAAGAGGAGAAATAAAATCTTTGTGATTTTGAAAAGGGTAGGTTATACACATCTCGAGATTTGTATTTGTGGCTGTGTCAGAGCTTTTCAATATATGGGGCAGCAGTTTGATGTTAAAAAGTGGTTTTGTGGCAAGTTTGTTCCAAAAATGATTACTTTGATCGTATTGTTCCTGGCAGGTATTTAAGGTAGCTATATACCAAATAGACACTCAATTATAGAAGTCCCAAACCCCAATAAAGAACATATTTTCTGAAAGCCCTCATATTGGGGAATCCAACCATGCAGAGTACACAGTCATTATTTGCATAATAGTCATGTAACAAGCATTTTGCTGAACCTTCCAAAAATCGATTTTTAATCCCTTTAGTGAACATACTGCAAGATTTCCAGTTGAAATTTCTGTATTGACAAGCCTTAGCAATACCCTTCAAATCCACATCTACGATTTTTTCTCCAAGTCTCCATTCAAATTATATGGCACAACAATTACAATTCCTTCAAAAGGACCTTAGTCTAACACCTTCAATAGTGCATAACATGAAATCAAAATCATATAAAGGATATCGCAGACAAGGATTTAGAGGACATTATCAGCGCTTGTCAGTGCACAAATTTCAACTGGAAATCATGCGTCGTATTCGCTAAAGGGATGAAAACCCGATTTTTGGAAGGTTGAGCAAAACGCTTGTCACATAACTATTATGCAAATAATGACTATGTACTGTGTAGGGCTGGATTTCCCAATATGAGGGCTTTCAGAAAATATATACTTTATTGGGGTTTGGACATCTATAACTGAGAAAAAAATAAAAACTGAAAGTGTCTATTTGGTATGTAGCTACCTTAATTTAGTGTAATCAGCAATGCTGTTGTCCATTTAATTCCTTCACGCTTGATTTGAATTGTACTATCCATCATTGACCTTTATTAATGTAGTTGTTACATAACTTAGTATTTCTTCAGATGAGGAAACTGTCTGGGAAGTTTTTCGTGAAAAAGCGAATGTTTGAACAGTTGTGTTTCTTCTCTGCATTATTGGTTGCAATGAGCGCCAGCCCTGTAAAGTGAAAATATTAAACTTAAAATCATTATGCAAAGATGAACATATCAGATAGGTTGTTGTCCATGGTTGTCTGTCGTCAGGGCCACCAGCTGTCCCGGCCAGCACTGATGTATGTTAATGATCAAAGGTTGGACTCTTTTCCTCCAAAAAACCAAACAATCAACAGTATATTCTTAAATTTGCTCCAGATTTCTAAATATGTCCTATGTTCATTTGTATTCCCTTCATGGACAAACCATCTCACATCTATTAACTACTTTATCTTAAATAGAGCTGTATCTGCAGCTTGTTACGTTAGTTGGATAACACTGTCTCATAAAAAAAATAGGTATGATGTTATTGTTATGTAGATTTGTCCTATGGGGGACAGATGAGCAAATGCTTTATGCAAGAATTGTATTCAGCTACTTTAACCTCTAGAGAGGGAAATGGGATGAATGTATTAAACACACTTTAACTGTAATTTCATGCGTGAATATCAGAATATTGATTTTTTTTAGATTTTCAAGCCAAAAAATCTACAAAAAGTTTAAGAAAAAAAGATAAAAGTTTAAGATAAAAAGTAAAAGCTAAAAAATAGACAGTATTTGATCTTTATCATCAATATTTTTCCCCCTCTCCATTATATTACATATATTTTCTTCAACAACAATAGTACTTCAGCATAATGATAAGTGGCAAAGTATTCAAGAATGTAAGAATTGTTAGACTTTCATGTCCGTGTCACTACTTCATGCCCTGTGTGTTTACATCTACCATGATTGTTTAAGCAAAATGCTCTTCTTTATCTAGTTATTTCAAACAGATAGTAATTGGTGTAGGTACGTAATTTACTTTGTATGTTACTGTAGTCTGTACAAAGGAGAGAGCAAATCCAGCGTGCACTTGATGGATCCTAGAACTGCTATCATTGGAAAGCCAGTTGTCTAGAAGTTGAGGCTGTCCAGTATGCAAAGTTCAAAAATTGATAGCTAGGTAAATGTATGAAACTGAACAACAGTTAAAGTAAAAATAGATCAGCACTGGGTTTGCTCTTCCTATTTGACTGATTTAAATATATTAAAACAAGAATATTTGCATATGTGTGAAAAGGTAGAACCCAAAGAGAAAAAAGCACAAACAACTTTGTAGTGCACTTTATGAGGTATTAATTAATAAGCAGTTTTTTGTGAAGTATACTATTATACAAACAGATCATCAGTTGTTGGTGTTAATGCTAACTGCAATGCGTTTGTTTCAAGTATATCTGTAGTTCTTCTGGTATAATATTAAGTGGCATGGCAATAGTATTTGCTTACAGTATTTCAATTTGTATATTAATCTAGAGCATCCGATTTTCTCTCAGTAGGGTTGATATATCTCTTTTTGGAGTCAGTAAATATTTGATAGTACTCTAGTTATTGTAGTTGTGTAATGATTGTATCCAGATTTCAAGGATTGATGTTTAGTTTGGTGTTTTCAGTTTCTAAAGTTTCATCCAATTTTCAGACAAGAGATGTACTATTAGGGTCCATTACTTGAAGTGAAATGACAGAATAAGACAGAAAGTTAGAATCTTTGAAGCTTGTCCTCTTTTATTTGTCTATAGAACGTTGAAAGACTCTTGGTGAAGGTAGAATTGTACTTAGGTGAAGGTAAAGTTGGTATTTGGGCTGACTCAGTACATCTTACTCATTCTGCGAAAACTCAGTTTAACACATTTAAATATTACCATATAGAGTTTGTGATTTAATTTCTTTTCAAATGCTGGATCACAGTTTTTGACAATTTGACTAAAATCTTTTGTAGTGGCAGTCATACATTGAAAGCTTGTTGCATTGTTGCAAGAAACAAAAGACATTCACCAGGGATATGCCAATGTGCATGCTTTGAGTTCATCAACAATTGTCTACAACGGTACTACTTCTACTGGTTTTAGTCAAATTGTGTTTTGGGTGGTTCAGCAAATTATGTATTTGTGGTGAAATAAAGTACTTGAAACTAAAACAAAGAATTGATTTTTCATTTCCTTGAAAAAGGAACAGCATCCTTGTCTGTTCATTTGTTGCAAAATAAATATTGGATTAGTAAAAGCTACCAGATAGGACAATCATTGATTCAAGAAACTCCCCTCAAGGGAGTTAGCAAATGGTCCTATAACCTTGTCAGTCAGTGATGGTCATACATTCAGTGTGCTGTGCAGTTGCCCCACATTAATATTCATTGGCCAACTGGATATGTCAAATAGTAAAATGTCTTTGGACCAGACCTTTAGCAGAGCAAGACTGGATATTTCAATTCCAAGTGTCAATCTGACAATATTTTGCTGAGCATCAAACTGACATTTTGCTCAACATCAGCACTGGGAAAATGGTGTAGGTAGGATGATCCTTGACACAAGTGATTTGACAGTTGCTTGAAATAACGTTGAATTTTGCATTTCAAAGCAACTATAAGTACTTCTATTTATACTTTTGAATATTTATGATGTCATCATGCCTTTATCATAGTCAATAATGAAGCAAGTGCCTCTGCCCATGATGGATGCATAGCATTACTGGGATAGAAAATCTTATTGTACAGACTTAATTGACATGTGCATCAAATCAACTCTCAGCCTCCTTTAATACAGTTGAAATACAATCAATTCAATATGTATCTGATGGTAAATGATACATGAAAATTTTAACCATGAAATAAAAATTAAGAAGAGAAATTATGGAAGAATACCGTAGATGGCTATTTTGTTTGATTTTCTATTGATATTTGGTTATACACTGCAAATCATATGATTTTTTAGAATGTAAATTTACAGTTTTGTTTGCATATATATTTGCAGTCTAAATAATCAAAACAGACAAGGAAAAGATAAATTACCCTTTAACAACTGCATTCCTTATAGTAACACTCTGTGCAGTCATTTTCTGTAAGAGAGTAATTATAAACATGATGAATGTGATAGAAATTTGTTATGTTCACAAAAGTAAATTAAAGTAATACTAGATGTAAGTTTTGGCCATTTGTGGAAGATTTTGTTTCATGTATCAACAACAATATCTTGCTCTACTTCTCTTAAACTACCAGACGTTTTACTTGTTAAAATAACCAACACACTCACACATTGTTTTTATGGGTTTTTTCATGATGCACATAAATTGATAACTTCCTGTTACCAGTTGTCAGCACTTGCTCAAATGAAACTGCTACAGTTAATTGTAAAATTTTGAGACCAGTGAATATTTTACATATGGAATGTACACTTCATCATAAAATTGAAAGTTATACACACCTTAAAAATTCAGTTCAAACAGTAAAGACCATTGGCATCAGTAAACAAACTCCAGGTAACAGTAAATCGTTAAGACCATTAACACATAGTAAACAACTCTGTGAGGGTGATTAAAATTATATAAAATTAGTTTATATTTTTTCTATATGTAAGCTTCAGTTTCTGGTCATAATCCATATATTCCATTTTCCAACATAGCCTATCAATCACATATAACAATCGTTTTCATGGTTAGCAAATGAATTTATGTCTGTAATTAGATTCAGTTTTCAACAATAACTATACTAATTGAACACACACCAAATAGTGTTGAGAAGTTAAATACTGGAAAGGTCATCATGCTGTATTTAAGTTTAGAAAGGTAAACTATTCTTATGTGTATTGTTAGCCTAGAATCTCTTCTTCGTTTTTAATAGCTCTCACCAAGCCTCACTCAGTCTAATACTCCTGCACTTTATTTTTAAACCATATACCAATGAGAGCCCACTTGGTGATTATGTAACTGGCTTATTTTGGAAGTCAATCACAGAATATGATTGTCTTTTGATTGGATGTTTGATTATACAGTCAAGGCAGAGCTATGTGTATAATACTGCACCTCCTTGACTATACCGTATAACCTTATGTCCATTCAGAAGAAAAAAAACTACCCCGGTATTAAACTGTGATTGACTTCCAGGGTAAGCCAGTTACACAATCACCCTGTGGGCTCTCGCTGGTATAAGGTTTCAAACCATTATGCGGCTTGAATACTAGGCTGAGTTTGGCTTGGTGAGAGCTAAACGAAGGAGAGATTCTAGGCTAGTGTTTTGTATACATCAAAAAGCAAGGTCACATATTTATGATCCACATGGATAAGTAAACATGCAAACATGAGTTGTTTGACTAAAAAACATTGTTGATACTTGGTATTGTAAAATGACAAACATGCACAATTCATATCAAAGGATATAGCATTTTCACATTCTAGGTATAAAAACAACTCTTAAAAGTAAATACCCCTAATGTGAAAATGGTTGTAGGTGGTAAACTAAATATTTATTAAAAACAAGTCACCTACAAGGCTTTGCAGGACGAACACTGGTAAACGTGGTGTAAGTAAGTATTCTTCTAAAAAATAAAAAAATGAAAACAAATAGTTAGTGACCAAAAAAACCAATGTTATACAGTAATATGCATAAAATACCTTTGCTTAAATATTTTATCATATTATTAAACTTTGATCTAATGTTGAGAGTTGCAGTAGTCACGTCACAACATACCTAGGCTAAAAACAGAATTCTAACAACACTCATGGCATACAAATGGGGTGTCTTGGGTACTGGTTACGCAAGATGGATGAGTAAGTGGAATACAGTCAACATGCATCCAACAACTACAGCCAGCTGCCTCATCACACTGTAGCCACTGTAAACCATCTTTCTCAACTTCTCCGTGAAGACAAACTATGCATGTATCCTTGTCAGCATCATATAAGTACTCCAACTTTCTCTGCTTCAGTGGTCTGGTACCTCTGTCAGTGGATACATTCATAGGGCATAGATTTGTGTCACATCTGCGTTTTCTTACATTTGATTTCATCTTTTCATTTGCTTTCTTCTTAGCTACCTCCTTTCTTTTGTGCTCTTTTTCTAATGTTCTTTTCTCTTTCTCTTTCGCTTGTGTTTCTTTCTTTCTCTCTCGCTCTTGTATTTTCTTGTTTTTCTGTAGAAATTCAATTAATTTCTTTTTCTTTTCTCCAACCATGATTTTCATTGATGTTTCTCCAGTTAAGTAAATTGGGAGTGTTTGAGTTAATTTCTTTCTATTCTGTACCTTCTTCTTAACTTCTGGAAAATTCAGAATGCCTTCTAAACGTTGCGAGACAGGTTGAGATGGGGTCATGGTTTCTGATGAATAACTGTTGTTGTTGTTGTTGTTGCTGCTGCTGCTGCTACTGCTGCTGTCACCTCCTATTACTTCTGTATTACTGTCATGTCTGTTTTGTATGATAGTACCTGTGTTATGTCCAGTAAGTATTGTGCATGTACTACTTTCAGGTCTGTCTAATTCTATTGTGTTGTGTTTCTTCACTGTAGCATTATCATTATCTTGCATGTGGATAGTAACAGTATCAGCTGCAGGTATAATGTTGCTTGCATCGGTAAATGTATTAAATGCACACTCACTTGTATTAAGCTGTGTAGTGTCAGTGTCATGTGTAGTGGTATTGTTACTGCATAAGGTTGTGTTAATTCCTATGGTCATGTTCATCTAATGTCATATTAGTGGTATTATTCCTGTGTTCTGGTGTTATATTGTCAGTATTATTGTTTGTGGTCTCTGTTGTAGTTGTGTACACTGTTTGTATATGATTCTCATTTATATTTGGGACTGTTGTAGGATTATCAGCTGTACTATGTGATATGCTATTGTCGGTAGTATTGTCCATGTTCTGTGTTGTTGTTGTTGTGTACATTGTTTGTGTATGACTGTCATTTGTATTCGGCATTGTTGTAGGTCTGTCAGTTGTATCATGTGATGTGCTATGAGAGTTTTCATCAATACAGCCTTTACCACTTTCTATATCTGACATCTGACGAAGGGTCTTCCAAACTCTGTAACATGGGCTACCTGGAAGGTCATATCCTTCATTTAATCTGCTGGTATATTTAGATCTTATAGGACTTCCAAGCTGTACCTCTAGCATCTCCAGTAGTTGACAAGCTGTTGAATGTGCGCTGGGTAGTGTTGGTGAGCTTGCAGTAACTTGACTGATATTTGATGTAGTTGCACATATTTCGGTATCACTTGGTGACCTTTCAATACCATTCGACAATATTTCTGAAGCTTTCTCATTTACATCTGAATGATTCAGCAGGCTTGTATCAGCGGCAGTGCTGTCAACAGGAAACACTCCACTTTTTCTGAAAGCTGTCTCAATTAATTTAGGACTTGCAGTGGCCATCCAGGCATCCTTGAATACCCGTGCAAAGGTTCGCTTCGTGACTTCTTCGCCAGGGTTGTCCTTCATGTACTTTCTAACAGCTTTACCCCATTCCCTTTTCAATGGCCCAAACAGATTAACATCACATGGCTGCATAATATGTGTGGCGTTTGGATGGAGTCTATAGAGGAGAATCTGATTTTCTCTGGCAACCTTGCATGTATTGTAATTAATGTGTGAATCATGGGAATCAAGTAGGAGTACTTGTGGCCTTGTGGGAGGCAAATGGGGGATGAAATGATCGCGTAACCAGATGTAAAATGATTCGCTTGTCATCCAGCCCTTGTCAGTAAAACAAGCACCTGCTCCTGGTACTGCAAGGGCCAGTGGATCCCACGCTGTTGGTATTTGTCTGCCAGGAAAGATGTGATATGGCGGAAGAGACTGCCCTGATGCACTGATGCACAATAACACTGTCAGCTGCTCTTTTGAATTGGCAGTTACTTAATTGATAAGGTCGACGTCTTGTTTTAGTGTAGCTGGCCGGCCCCAGAATTTTACCTGATTTTATTTGCATACTAAAGCCAGACTCGTCGCAATTCCAGATCTGTGCAGGTTTGTTTAGCAACTCATGGTCTGACAAGAAGGCCCTAAAGTTCTCATACCAGTGAGTGACTTCTGGTTTGGTCAACATTGCTCGTTTCAATGGTAAACACTTAGGCTGCATGAGTCTAACAGAAGGATTTCGTTCCAAATATGAGCGGTACCAACCATTACCAGGCAGATTTCTGATAGACTGATAGTTGAAAGGAGAAACTCTTCGTTCACTATCTAGGAAT
>LD346101.1:237330-264008 GCA_001465055.1 Ptychodera flava | reverse complement strand
ATAAAAAAATCTGTCTTTTTCAAGTAAGAGTAATGCCACGTGTCAAGTCCAAGTGACACGTCACCTTCGTGGGGCTTATAACAAAGTTTTCAAGTACGCACAAAATTATAGCGGTGGAAATATTTCTCAAGAAAATTACGTCTTACCCCATCTCAATGAATAATGCTGTACACCATGATAGTGTCAGTCAATGGTATTCTCTTGGAGACAAACTTTTTCCTACTCAGTAACTATACGCCAACTTGAAGAACTCATGGTCTGCAAAGACCAGAGGCAGCATGGCTAAACTGTCAATGATGGCTGCAAGGGTTGACTGCTGTATTGTTGACGCGGCACGATATTTATAGTCAGAACAATTGCATTGTGGTCAAATTATTCAGCGAGATACTAAACGAGAAAAGACGAGTTAATAACACAAAAAAGTAATTTTGATAAAGCTGTACAAAGTAAAATTACAAACAAATACTACATCATTTCTGATTCTGAGTTCTTTTAAAATACGTGTTGTATCAAAGTCTGCAATAAAGCCACGTTGTCAAAGCCGTATCACAGAGCGATATCATTCCGCATTATGCTAATTAACCCAAGTATAAAAGCAGAAGCAACATGTGGTCGTCCCCTCCCTTGCAATAGACCAGGACAGTCAGCACCATGGCTTCACAACCAAGCACTGCTGCCCGAGCTTTCGTGGACTGTCACCAGGACTCTGCGGGACCATCCGGCCGTCAGCGGAGACCCTGCACTTCCACCGTAACGCAGCCAACCGCCACGGTAGCGCCAGGCTACAAATCAAACATCTGCAAGTGGAGAGGCAACTAGCGCCAGTGGCTGTACAAACCAGGTGAGTATTTTCCCCTTGCATGCGGTCAGTCTCGTTCACGATATTCTTTGGCAGTAAGTGTCTTGTGTTGTAGTCTCCCTTCCACAAGTATTTTGGCCAGCCTAAATCTTATATTGCACTGCGTTTTGGTTTCAATTGCGATTGTTCTGACTATAAAAAAAGGGGGAAAAAACTGTACACACCTGGCGCCACCTGTGTCGCTGAGATGCATGGTGCACGAACTAAAACAAATTTTGCCGGCCCATACATTAGGTAGAACAGACCAGAGACCAAAGTGTTCCATGTAATACTGTGTAAATTGTGGTTGTTTACAAGCGGACAGTGGGCCAGGCATGTGAGATACTGCAAGAGTGCCAACATATTTTGTGTCTGGCCAGGTGGGTTATAACCACGCGAGTGCCCAGGAGACCGGCCAGGCAATTCATTCCATTTGTGACTGCGAGAGTGTCGAATGTGGCACCGTGGCTGTGTGAATTTTTTCCATATGGTGGACGGACATTCACCCCAACTTAGAGATGTCCATATACGCCACGCCTCTAAACCAGAAGGGATTATCTGAGCACAAAAAGTGAGTCCACACTCCGCCTGTGGTATTGAGCAGATATAAAATCATTATCTGGGTACGAGTATTCTTTTTGCAGAAAAGGGGAATTGGAGACGTTGAAGAAACAAGAAAAGCTGCAATAATTAGCGGAGACCGCATCTGTGGGTGACGCTCTAGAAAAAGTCATGCACCTGGCACATACCATCCAGACACGTTCTCATCTCATCGCCGCCCTGAGAGCCCTGGTGGATAGGGCAACAGTCGCAGCTCATCCGAAGCTACGTTTTCGGGCTGTCCTAGCGCAGTTCGAATCCAATAATTTTTTGGTAAGAAGCAGGAAGATTGGTAGTGCTGTTGCTGGAAAACAAAGAAGAAGAAATTGCCTCGGTGTCCAAGTTTATGCATGACAGTGGTCATCGACGCCCAAATCCACAATATGAATGATTTACACCATACGACAAAAGAAATAAAGATGAGCCCGTAACTTGCTTTGTTTGCGGTGAAAAAGGTCATGTAGCTAGGGTTTGCCCAAGAAGAAAGTAGTTCAACGCCATGCTGCATCATATTAGTGATTTTGCCCATTCGCATTTGTGCCTCAGGGGGGTGCTTCAGTGAAAAGTGGAGAAAACTATCCATCTACATGCATGCATACACCACGACTCTTGCATCCCTACACCCCTTTCCCTTCACACCACTTTGCGCCTTCACGCACACTCACATAATTGCACATGCACTTTCGCACAAACATGCACTGATTGCACACCCAACCTGAGGGCCAACCTTGCTATGTTAGCATTGTGGAATGTAATTCAGTTCGGGTTACTTAAAAAACTCTATAAGAACCGAATAAGCTGGTCCTCAGAAGAAAATATGCACTCGACAGGTTTTGGTGTCATGTTTTTTTTATAGAATGTGTATGTTTGGACTGATGGTAGTCTCTTGGACCGGTGATTTGCATGTCTTCCTGCCCCTGTGTGTATGTGTAGATTAGGAGAAGAAAACAAACTTATTTTGCCCAAGATAAAGCGCCGCTCTGGGAAGTTCTAAAGCGAAACAGATTTTTTTATGTCTATGTGGCCGACACGAACAGATACAGTTGCTACATAAACCCAGAACACTGACAGGGAAGACTCATGTAGTCTTTTGCATTTTCATGCAGCCTCGCCTTACTGAGGTCCTGTCTAGGGGCTCCCTCATGAAAATGTCTCAATAGCCACTTCATCTACACCAGGGAAATTGGCCCCGAGTAACTATACCAGAAAGTTGTATACATGGGTATCTCTTGAGGGCGCCCCTCGACAGCTGCGATTGCCTGCAAATATCACTACTGCGGGTAGACAACACGATACCTGGTCAGACATGGAGCTTGCAGAGGCTGCCGCATTTATACTTCTTTCAATGTTTATCGATGCTGGGTATTTCATCGCTTTAGAGAAAAGCATACTGCGTGCAGTGCGATCACTAATGATGTTAGGCATGACAGTAGACACGGAAGTTCAGGCGTTTATTATTCCGGAACAGAAAGTTCGTTTCCTACAACTGGTCGAGTTCTTGCTTTCAAAACCCACCATTCCAGTTACCCTTTTACAAAAAGTTGTGGGAAAGTGCATTTCATTCGCACTCGCGATTCCGTGTGCACGTTTATATATACGACAGATGGCACATGCTATATAGAAAACCCAAACCTCGGCACAAAATAGTGCGCATTGAAGGCCCCTTCATGATGAATTGTTATGCTGGCTCGAAATTGTACGTAACGCTCCCCCTTTTATATGGCCACGAGAAAGCCACGCGGTTATAGAAATATACACGGACGCCAGCTCTTTTAAATGGGCCGCGATATTGCAGCCGAATTCGCAGCATCCACGGGAAGTTAGTGATTCATGGGAAACTGAGTGGATGCCCAGACCAATAGCAGAAAAGGAAACTGAGGCCCTGGCTAGAGCAATTGTCGCTTTTGGCCGGCAACTAATGAACACGCGCGTAGACATACAGTCAGACTCGGCTGTCCTTGTTCATGCATAGAATTCTGGCTTCCCACGATCAAAATCGATTCCCTTAAATGAACTACTACAGAAGATCTTTCACCTGTGTCTTAAGTCAAATATTCGCTTAAAGCACAGACAAATAGAAAGACAGAATTGCAACGGGTATTGTTCAAGGTGTGAAGCGCTTACGTAAGTCCTCCATGTTCGCCTCGCCTCAGGTAGCTCTCCCCTCTTTTTTCTGAAGAGTGCCGACCATGCATCCTTCGGTAATTTCCGGATTTTCTCCAATATTTAAGCGAAAGTATGTTCGGCAAAATTTGTGTTGTTGTTGTTGTCGTGTGGTGCTGAGCAGAATTGGCGTGCGGGAAAGTTTTGAGCTTCGGGAAAGTGAGTTTTACCATTTTAAAAATTCCTCTCACATTTTATGAATATATAATGAGTGTATTTGAACCAAATTTGAAAGTCTTTTATCGATACTGTCTGGTTTTACTCAATGATTTACGGTTAGTCATGTCGTTTTCAAAAGTTGGCCATGGAAGGACGTTTTTATGAAACTGCTGGTGTGTTATGTTTTGATTGGCGTGCAGCAGTGTTTCTGCCCTGAGAGCTCACAAAGTAAGCATGGTTGCTACGCGACTGGCAACACGATGCCATCTCGTCGTACTTTTCGCATAATCTCGTGCAATTATCAACCACGAACAAAGTCTCCAAAAAATCTAACACCTGTGAAGCTCATTTTAATATGAAAAGGCCATAGTCTACCGAGACGATCATGGAACAATAGGCATGCCGCGTTGCTTGTCTGTCTTTCTATTTGTCTGTGCTTAAAGCTAGTGCACGTAAAATCGGAGGATAATTTCGCGGATCAACCGTCTAGGCACCTGTCATTGTCAGAAGTCATGCTTTCCCATGAGGCATGGGACAAAATTGACAGGGAGTTTGGTCCACACACACAATCGACGCCATGGCCAACTAGTGTGACGCGAAAATACCCAACTTTGTATCCCCTTTCCCTCAACCAGAGAGTGTCGGCATAAATTTTTTCACTTATCAGTTTTCGCCGAGTGATAAACTGTAGGTTTACCCTCCCTTCTCACTTGTACATGCAGTCGTGAACCATATCATCCAAAATGAACTTAATGCATCCGTGCTCGTACCCCGACATCACTACATTCCTTCTGGTCGTTAGTCTAGAGTGCGGCGCGTAGGCTAAGCAAATTCGCCAGTAGAGGGGAAGTGGGGATCGTGCTCGCACCGACGCGCTTCGGATGTCGCTCGGATAAGCTACAGTGTGACCTTTATGTCGCTACGTTTGCCCCTTAGGTCGTAGCTACAGATAAAACATAAAACTCAAGATAGCTTCGATAATATTAAAGAAAAAGCTAGAATCGACCAAATCACTCATTTTATTTTCTCCTGGTTTTTCCCTATCTCCACACAGAAATGCTGGATGTGCGGATTGAACAGTGGTAACGCAAAGCACTGTAAATATCGTGCAGAAAGATTTGCAACCCCTGCCAACCTGAACGAATCCAAGGAACTGTTGCCGAAATCAACGTACCAGAAATTGACCAGCGTATGCAAGTGATTCTTGGAGATCGCTCGCAACACGAAATACAAAAAGACGGTCTTGTACAACAACTGGAGTCGTTTCTTTTTAAGTTGAATAGCTCCAAAAGTATATGGTCAGCAACACCCCAAGATATCACTAGGTTCAGTAGGTTCCTCATTTTTAAAGACAAAAACGCTAAAACTCAAGTACATGACGTAAACTGTGTAAATTTAGGGACCACAAAGCTCCAACAGTGCACTTGTCCAAAAAGGCTCCGTGTCAATACTGTCAAAAATATGGTCTCCAAATCAAAGGCGTTTTATCGATCCCAGGCCGTTGTATCTGGTCAGCTCACCCGTAACCAAATGGAATCAATAATAATAGATAGGTATATTAAAAAATATCTGAAGAACAAACCAAAGCGTTATTGACGCCCAAACAGGCGAAACCTCTTTTTCAGGATAAAATGCGGCTAATTTACCGTCACATTATAAGCAAAATGAACAGTCCACAATCCATTCAACAATTGTACATCCTGGCCAGGGACATGGCCTTTTTCAAGCTCTTAGCCTTTTCTGGCGATAGGGCACATGACCTAGGCCACGTAAAAACACAAGAGATTCTGCGATTTCCTTATAATTCGGGGTTTCTCTTTAATCATACGTTTGGCAAAACTCTCCGAGGAATCTCTTCTTCGCTGTTAAGCGTTGCCCAGATATTGTCATGTGTCCGATTAAAGGGACACGGCCATTTTGCATGAATTTTGTTTGATACGAGATACTTCTTATATTGTTTGACACGTTAAAAGATACTGAATAAATGGGTGACCATGCATGTACTCGACCCCAGTTTTAGACACGATACATAAAACCATCGCGAAAATGAATTAATGGTCATGACCATTAATTCATTTTCACAATGGTTTCATTTAATTTGTCTAAAACCGGGGTTGAATATATGCATGGTCACCATTTATTCAGTATCTTTCAACATGTCAAACAATATAAGAAGTATCTTGCATCAAACAAAATCCATGAAAAATGGGCGACTTTGTCACTTTAATACATTAGAGGCATATTTTAGGCTTGCATGCCGCCTTGATATCGATCTTACAACGGGTTACCTGTTTCGCCCTACAAACTCGCAAGGGATGGCAGAGCAAAAGCCTTTTTCATCACAATAAGCTTATCACCGGTCCCATGTTGGTTGGAGGGCGGAGGAAACAGCACAATACTATATGCAGCTAGGAAAGGTTATGAGTTGTGGAGCACCAGCTAGCACTTTGAGCTAGCCAACGCGCAAAAACAGGATACAAAAGGATATGACAACCTCAATGAGTTACTTGGATTTTCCAAGGCTTTTGATAAGAAAAATTGAGTTACTGATCTAAGGTATCCGACAGTGCATTATTCCAGTATCGCTGCACTGCACAGTTAAGACTACAGCTCAACAGCTTATGTCTATATACAAAAAATGGATTCTTGACTGTATTCATCTGTATATGCACTCTTCAGCTAAAATACAGGCAATAATCCATGTTAATACAGTAAGTATTATGGGGATTCTATGTAGTGTATCTCGTCAAGAAGGGTTTACCAAACCGCTGTCACACAGTTGTCACGATATTATGGAATGAAAATAAAAAATATGTCTTTGCAGCAACATCTCGATTCCCTGTTCATTTGTGGAACTGTATGTGCGTTGTAGTGCAAGTGGTAGATCTTGGTTCTAGTTTTGGATATTATTTAAGGATTGGGGGGTTACCTAACTTGTTATCGGTAGACTCAAACATAAGGAGAACAGGCTTGTAGTCCGGATGCGCCTCCCAAAGACCGGACCCAATCCTATAACAATAGGCATATCCGTGAGCGAAGTGATATGGCTTTGAATACCTAGTCAAAGCCGTGTCACAGAGCGATATCATTCCGCATTATGCTAATTAACCAAAGTATAAAAGCAGAAGCAACATGTGGTCGTCCCCTCCCTTGCAATAGACCAGGACAGTAGGGCTATGTGCTTAAACTGGGCACTTAAAAATTCAGATGGCCAGTCCCTCGGTGAAAAATCCAGAGGGCAGTTTTCTCCCACCCGCCCTCCCACTTCCGAAGTACTGCGGTGATATACTTCGCTATGGATGCGCCTCCCAAAGACCGTACCCAATCCTATAACAATAGGCATATCCATGAGCGAAGTGATATGGCTTTGAATACATAGTTTGCAAAAACAGAGCGCACTCCTGAGTAAGTATAAGGTATGAAACAGCCCCCCTCCAGAGTAAGTATAAAGTATGAAAGTTTTTTAGCTCACACATATATGTTCGCCGAAGGTGAGTTCTGTAAATTTAGCAGTCGGTATGGTTGTAGGGGGAAAACAGTTACTTATTTGTTCGCTGTCTGAAGTTTAACATGCATATCTCGACCTTAAAAACAGCGGGGTCTTCGGAACTGCGCACGTGCGTCTTTCTTGCTGACAAACGATGTATTTGACGCACGGTATCCAGATCCATCACGCAAAATAGCCGCAGCATTTTGATTTTACTGTGTTCATTGTGAAAAACATTAAACTTTCATTAGTCGCCAATCTTGGATACGAAGTTTAGATTGGTCGTATAGGGCCCACGGGTCCCATAGTTAAAGCCGCAATTTTCAATTCCAGGTTCTCGCAATAGTGGAGTTCTCTTCCCAGTCAAACACATGGACAGTACTATGTTTAATTTCTATAACATTAATTACATAAACTGATCTCAACCTTTTATCACATTTTGCTAATCCTGCAAACATAGTTTATACAAGCGTTTGGTTGACGGTCGGTTCAAATCGCCAACGGTCATTGATTCCCCACCACCAACGCTCGAATTTCCAAAAACATCGTCCTCCAGTCGCGTTAGAATTTGAATATAACCACAGAGTTCGGTCGGCAGCAGCTTCGCGCTGACCGCTTGGCAGTCTGTCTGGGTTTTTACGGCCAGAAAAAAACTAAAAAGTGGCATTTTCTGGAGCGCGTGCCCGCGTGTTGCCTGTTTGGTGTCCACTTACACATAGTGAACGCCGCCATAGCTTCGCGCCCTTTTAAAGGGAGGCTCCGCCTTAAGTGCAGTTCCGACGATACCCTCCCTTTAGCCGCAAAACATAGCTGATGATATTAACAGTACAGTCCACCGGTATAAGAGCATTAAGTTTACATGCATAGATGCGTACATAATTTATTAAATATTTATAAGAGTACTCAATATAGATCGTTTGTAATTTTGAAGTGCAGGCAACTCTTCTTCATTGAACAATAATTTCTTTCTGTTGCAAGGTTTGACCTCTTTATTTTGTTGAATATAATTTATCCTGAACAAATAATAGTGTGCAAATAAGATTTTTGCTTATTTTGTGTCCTCAGGAAGAAGCGTCAAAATTTATTGTAGAAAAATGTCACACAGTCGAAAACACTGGGAATTGGTGGGAAATCCGTAAACTACATATCTTTCTCAAACATCACAGGTGTCTTTTAAGGAAGATCGCGCCTCGAAAACAGATATTCGAACTCTCAAAATTTCTGCAGTTCTTTTCTGAAGATATCACTTTTGGGGCTTTGTCATAGCTCTTGGAGAAATAAAATTCTAACCGGCTTAGTATTTCGAGAATCCAAAAAATAACTTCTTTCCACAGAGTAGCCAAAGGGACGGCGGCCACGTTGAATTTCTTATATCGCAAAATGTTGGATAATTTGTTTCTCTAGTTCCAAACTTTGAGCGGTGATCCCAAATTTTTATTGTTGATTTAATAAGAGAATAATTGAAAGTTTCACTTCAGAGAAAAATTAAGTCTTTCACTTTCATTGCGCATTTTATCTGAAGTCGAAAATCATGTTGGGGCTACATTATAGATATGAAATATACCGCACATATGCTATTATGGCATGATGATATTTACATCCCTATGTCACCTGCTGGCGGCAGGTATGACATAAATGTGTTGCTGATTTTATTCATGTAGTTGCACTTTCTTTCCCCTTTGAGGTCTGTAGGGAATCAAACAAACAAAAAGGAAAAGGAGCCTTTCATTTTCCCAGTGTTGAGGTATTTCCTTTTACTATTGAGACACCGACATTTCTGAAATCAAGCGGTTTTCCCGATTTTGAGAATCGAAAGACCTCACCATTACGATGAAAAAACCTTCAGCTGAGGAGTGGCTTTTGGGCTGTCATTCTACATTCAATTCTGATGCTATCTGACACTGACACTTATGTATAATACAATGTGGTCTAACAAACCAATTGACATCACACAGTTAACGGGTTTTCAGAAACTTCATAAGGGACCGTGGATGATTTAGACACACACATGGTATTCGAAACTCATTCGATTTGACTTGCTGCTGTATGCTGATATCGTTCCCGTACACGAAACTTTAGAGAAGCGAAACTACGACATCGCTCGAAGTTTAAGCTGTTTACCCTTAAATTAGAACACGAATGTAATTTCTGAAAGCCCAGTGTTTTCTCTGCATGTGCATTGAAAGGGGCACAGGGGACAGACTTGACATTTTAGGGGGCAGTCACTGTTGATGTTGGTTGTGCCTGTCCAGGAAGCACTTTACCGATATCATTACAATCGTCAGCCAGTTCACTTGCGTCATCTATGTCGCATTGACATCATGATGTGTGCAAGCTTGAGATGAACTCTTGATGGCGACTTTGAGAAATTGATTGACAAAACTGATTCCGGGGTCAGTCTTGCAGATCGAGTTTTTGGCGAAACGAAAAGGTGGTTTTTAGGCGTTTTCTTTGCACTTCTTGTCTCTAATCTTCTTGTATATACTCAATACGTGGAAGAGGGTAACGTTTTGGCTATTTTTTTTCCTTTTCATTTCACCTTTAAGATTTATGTTTCCTAATCATTGTTGACATAAAGATCGCGTGACAGCAATTTGAGTATCCTCAAAAAAATCAGTTCTCACCTTCCCCTGTACAAAATTAAACGCCGCAGTTCTTCCAGTCGAATTTTGAGTGTGTGAAAGTGAGGTTCTAATTTTCTATAACGAGACAATTTTTCGGCTTGTGATTGACCCCTAGTCTTCCACATTGAAAAGTCTATAACACAAATACTACGGCAGTAAAATGAAATCCCAGATACTCTTCTCAAGTTCATCATGTTGTCAACAGAAATTTTGATCAGAAACACTGTAGCGTCTGTACATGGGAAAGTGAAACCAATTCTTTAGAGGTCATTCAAAATTACCGCTACATGATCCCCATGTCAACAATGACTACACATTACATTGAAGGCAATGGTTTGCTGGATTTGTTTTTTATGGACGCTATTAAGGACACTGTCATTACTGTTTCGCCTGGGGAATTGCACTACCTGGCCAATTGCCTTTTCCTGAAAAAGGCAATCGGGTTTTAGTGAAACCTACCTTACAGTACACAGTGCTATGTTTCATAAACGAATACACACCTGTTTTATCGTCCACACAATCAATATTAGCTGCCGATATTGTATGTAGAAAGCAGCGTTCTCAAAACTCATTGTAACAATCAGATTTACAAACATAACTGGTAGCTGACAACGCCACATATGACAACAGTTATCATCGACGATGAATAGTCCATAAATGTCCTCAAAGCATGCAGTCATGTATGGCGTTATCTCTGGTAGGTGGCAGCTAGTTAAAAAATCAAGTTTCATTCAACACATGCTGGTACAACTTGTTTCCTTAATCAATAAAACTTGTCATAATCTTTCTCTAGGCACGGCAAAAAATGCAATGATGTAAAAGTACCAAAAATCGTGTGTATCATCATGGCCCAGTGCAAGGGGGGCGTATCCCCCTGTGTTAAAGCATAGGAGACATGCCCCCTCGTACACTGAGCCATCGATAATATTGCTCTGACAAACCTGCATCGCAAATTTCATCACAAGGGGGAGCTATCAGCATATTTGTGTCTTGGTCAACCACGCAAAAATGGACAGACTTTGTTTAGAAGGCATGAATACCTGCGCAGAGAAGTCCTGAGTGATGCTTTAAGTAGAAATGTCTAGCCAGACCAGCTAACGTAACAGTTGGCACCCGATGACGAAGGTATTTTCATGACCTTCCTTGTCCACTGAACCGTCCATAATTTTATAAAAGTTCATCTTCGCAAAGTTGACTGATGCATTGATTATTTGGACACCCACTTCGGGTGATCATAGTTAGCGGCCAAGCGTATGTTTTCTTCAATCCAGATGGAAGATTCCTTTGAAGAACAGGCCATTTTAGTTTAACCCGAGAAAAGATGCAATCGTATCATTAGGAAGGCAGGTTGCCGCTGGAGGATACTATTACTATTATTATTAAGATTATCTGCCGCGCATCTGCGAATTTATCTGTGTGCAAACAATTATTTTATCCACACGTCTTCGTCAGTTGCTACTCAGTATTTATTTGACAGAAGGTTTTATTCAAGTGAAATGTAAGTTACACTTTTTACTTTCGATTAAACTATTGGACGATGCAGTTCCTACAACCGTATGGCGGGGGTGGGGATGGGTGTCATAGCAAGCTCGAGCCTGTCATTGCAACACAGTTTCACTTCGAAGAAAATGTTTTTACGTGTGTATTGAGATTTAAGCACACAGATGCATGTTGTGTCTCACACATTTGTGTCAATAAAACACATATTTGAATAATAGGTAATTAGATAGGTCGGTCGGTCAATAGTTAGTTCTGTTAGTTGTTATCCAGTGTGTCAGTGTATAGGTAAAAAGAGAAAAGAAAGTTTCAATCAAATAGTACATTACTTTTCACCATATATTCACAACTTTATTAATAGTTATACAAAGAGCAAACAGTACCATCACCTATATGAAATACATTATTATGAACCTTGTGATAACAAAGCAGATGAAAAAGGATTGACATAACATTTCTGTTTGGAGCTATGTGCTCCAAGAAAATAACCAATTGGCAAAGAACTGTTATTTAAGGTAGTGTCACATTGTGATTGATCCGAGATAGAAATACATAAATCACTGGATGTGACCAGACTTTAACATCCGAAATCTGTCAAGCATGTTTGGGTGTAGTTTTGCATCCATATTATTGGTCACTCCTAGATGCAAAATGTCCCACAAGGAGACTTGGGTGTATATAAAGTACAAACACAATACCATCACCTGTGTGAAATAGTTCTAAATTACTATAAAATTCATGGCACCACCGCAGATGGGAAGTGATTGACATAACCTGTTGGAGACAATCACAAAAATAATGCTGGTTTACGTTGTCGGCTAAGTCACATTTTGATTGATCCAAAACGTCGAGATATGGATCACAACATTCAAACAAACTTTGAACACCTTTAAGAGCAGGGCGTCATCTTAGAAGAATACATATAAAAATGCAATGCATCTTAACATTTTTTGCGCCTTTTATCAGCTGAAATGATAAATGAATAAGGTATTTCCATGGCCAGTATATTTTGTCCAATAACTGTGAGATCTCTCACTAAGCGCCACTGTTAGTGAAGTGTCCAGTGCTAGTTAAGTTCTTTATCTCCTAATAGTTATGAATCATTCCCAAATGTCCGCAAAAACCATGGTCTACATCAAATTTCTGAATATTCTATACCTTAAAACCCAAAAAGCTATCATAAAAGTTACTATGAGTTAAAATACACTGATGCAAAATCCTGCTGATGTAAGTATATCTATGTATACAAGTTGTAGTCATTCAACAAACGTTTCTAATACTTTTCATTAGTGTACCTTTAAATATTTGACCAAGATATATGACACTACTCCTTTAATGATAACTTCAATCAAATCCATCCACCTGTTTGTTGGTAATGATGTCGCATTATGCATCATTCCATGTAGTTATTCATCAACATATCCAATCCAGTTATATTTACCTGAAGTACTTTTATAAGGTATAATTTTTACTTATCTTTTTATTCTCAGTGTCAAATAAAATGTTTCATTTATAATGTAAAAGTACTTCGATTTTAACCAAACTATGCGTTATATTCTAATAAAGTTTATTTCTCAAAAACGTCTCTTTCAGTAAAGAGAAAAAGAGAAAGTTTAATAATACATAATTCTTTACGATATATGTGCCAATTTATTCACAGATATACAAAGAAAGAACAGTACCATAAACCACATGAAATATATCTGTATAATAATAAACCTTGAATACAAAGCAGATGGGAAATGACCATATCGACACATCTTTGCTTTTCGGATCTATGTGCTAATAGGAAACTATCATTTATGTAATTGTCAAATTGAGAGAGAAATACGTGAATCACTAGATGTGACAAGACTTTACTTGCCGGAGGTCAGTCAAGCATGCTTATATTTTATTGTTGCTTCCATATTATGGGTCACTCCTGAGTGCAAATGTCATACAAGGAGACTTGGGTATATATAAGTACAAACACAATATCATCACCTGTATGAAGTAGTTCTGGATTATTATTAAATTCATGACAATACCGCTGGTGGAAAGTGATTTACACAACCTGTTGGGGAATTAAAACCACCACATTTTAACACTCCGCATTCTTCAAGACAACCGTAAAAATACTTCTGGTTTACGATTTTCGCTAGGTCAGATTTTGATTGATCCAAACAAAAAGATTTAGATCACAAAATTCAAACGAACTTTGAACACTTCATAGAACAGAGACGTAATCTTAGAGGAATACATAGAAAATGCATCTTAACATTATTTGCGCCTTTTATCAGCTGAAATGTCGGCAAATAAGGTACGGCCACAGCCAGTATATTCAACACAACAACTGTACGACCTCTTGATAAGCGTTATTGTTCTTGAAGTTTGTACAGTGCAAGTTAAGTTTTTCAGATCCTCAAATGACCGCATTGTACACACTCACTATGGTCTACATCAAATTTCTAAATCTTCTATACCTTAAAACCCAAAAAGCTATCATAAAAGTAACTATGAGTTAAAATACAATGATGCAAAATCCTGCTTATTCACTTTAATGCCAGTAGGCTATAAGTTTTAGTCATTCAACAAACCTTTCTAATACATGTTTATCTCTAAGTATTTTACTAAGCTACAAGACAGTGCCTTCTTTCATGATAACTTCAATCAAATGCATCTACCGGTTTGTTTGTAAAGATGTCACATTATGCATCATTCAGTTCCATTAGAATAATTAACCCAATCACATTTCCCTAAAGTATTTCACCATGTATATCTCTTACTTCCTTTTTTATCTCATTTGTCATATCCGATGTTACAATTACACGTACTTCAAATTCAACCGAAGTATAAGGTGCATTGCTATGTTATCTGGAAGTATGTAAAACATAGCTGAAAAAATCTACTTTGAATGATATCATAAATTAAAATATGAGAAACTCTCAGCATGTTAGCTAATGTTTAATAGAAACGCAAATCGGTAACAATAGAAAGTAGCCGGATAGTATATAAGCACACATTCTTTGTGCTGATGCCTTTATGAAAGCAATACAGTACATATAGTAAACACATCACTTATTGTATGGGTTTTGCTGTATGTCTGCACAATTCAGCTAGTATAATTTAATCACCACTGTCCCTCCACTTGTGGAGAGACCGTGATTAAACATCTGAAAATTAAACGCATATTGTGTGATACACAAAATTGCTTACTTGTGACTCTCTACATTTGGTTAATGACAGCATTTTGAAACTCGTTTTAATCAACGAACAGATGCAAAACTGAATTATGATACAATCATTAGTAAAGGCATTTTAATCTTCATACATCTTGCCCATTTTCATCTCTGAGTCAATAAAGACAACTGTTTTCTGACTGTAACAACATTCACATTTCAGCTGAATAAACTGCCAAAGTTAGAAGATATATACATTATGTACATGTATTTCAGTTGATGTACATTTTATCCTGTTTAAAAGAAAACATCAAATATAAGGTAAGAAAATTGAACTGTTTGAAGTGATGGCTAATATGCATTTGAAAAGCTGGTAATATCACGCAATAAACCAATAGCCTTTGTTGATACTATTACATAAACATTCATCATTATCAAATCAAAATTAGATCAAGTACAACAGTCAGTTTAATCTTTCATAATAATATCATGTTTCATTTCTGGCCGAAGCAACCTTCAAAGCCCTTTTTGTACATAAGAATTATGGACTTAAAAGGTTAATACGAATATGTATAAATCGACGGAGTGAGCAGATAGAAGCAAATACAAATGTTTTATCACTGATAACCAATTACAGTCATGGAAAACTGCCGATGATAATGATTGTGTTAATGATTTCTAGTATCCATTATTTTATTCAATATCTGTTGGTCAAAATGATTTTGAAATAAAGTCTAAATTGACAAAACAGTATGGGCAAAACTAACAAAAATATACGGCTACAAAATCTGAATAATGTGAAGACAAAATAAAATATCGGATATTGACACAGATTGTGCGTCCATTATAAGATTGCCTAAACTATGCCAGATACATGAGATACAGTTTTTCCGGCAATGTCCTCGCTGTGATCGACATTGTTTTATGGCACTTTAGAATCATTAATCATTAAGTTAGGCGTCAATATTTATCAATATACTGGATACTTAAAGTAACAAACTGTGATTAACAGAGGTCGAGGACAGAAATATATGCTTGGCTGATATCCTTTGGTGATACGTATAGACTTCCATTCAGCAGACATGTCCAGTGTTAATAATATTGAACTGCAGCGCATCAAGGTCCCTGTTAAATACAGATCATTTGAGCGGTATCGGAGAAATAAGTAAGTCGTACAAGTAGTTTCTATATTATTGACATTATTCCCGTCAAGTAGAAACTCCTGCGAAATATATGAAATTAAAATCACTATACTGACATTGTTATAATTCATCGTATCAATTGAAATGTGTAACCAAAGTTTACATATCATAGAGATATAGCGTAGCTTTATTTTCTCTGAAACAGGTTTAACAGGCATTGCATTTATTGAACTAATGTGTTCTTGACTGATATACCAGTAATATTTTATCAAAAGCCAAGTTTTAATAAACAATGTAGTTTCAAGGCAGGTTATAATAGGTTTATAAAGTCATAATTACATGAACTATATAGTACAAGCGCATCTGTGTATGCAAAGATCACAAGTAGAAATACCATAGTAGTAGTAGTAGTAGTAGTAGTAGTAGTAGTAGTAGTAGTAGTTCACAACAGTATGTCCAAAATGTATGGTATTGCCATTTGCTTTGTCGGACTGTTATCTTCGTAATTGATAAAATTTAGTGCTTTTTCTTTGCCTCACCTGTCTCCTTCTAAAACTTTAAGTGTTTTTTCTCAAGGTCAGTATGGACATCATTGATCTTCTTCCAAAGTTCAACAGATTGTGAAACTCGTACAGTCCCTGGCAATGTCTGTATAGCACTCAAAGTATTACAGTAGTATCCAAGATGTTGACGTAAACTGGAAGAAATGTTTACAAGAAAACATAATCTCGTTTGGCCTTTTTGTTGTGGCAGACAAGTATATAATATTATAACATTTTATAACATATCTGCACGGTAAACATGATTACATGAAAAATAATACACTATCAAGCTTACTAGCCCTGGACTGGTAACCAACAATCATTGTAAAGAAGTCAGTTAACGTTCCTGTTCTCACCACTGTGAGAAAAGGTATTGCCAACCTATCGAGGTAGGCAACAGTTACATATTTAGAAGACAAAATGGGTCACTTCTATGGCGATAATATAAAGTCGTTTTACCTCTCGGATGCCTTGACTTCAGTCTGCACGCCCTCTTTTAGTTCTAATGTTATGAACTCATACAGCACCTTAACGAGCATGTATAAGTCACCATTGTGAAAATTGATACTCGGAACATATGTTTGAAGGTCTTCTTCCGCAATGCCTGGGATGGGAGCTTTGAAGTCACTACAGACATCCTCAAAAGGATCCTGCAAAATTGTAACAAGAAACGCACTTATGTTAGATCTTAAACGAATAGAAAACGCATCATAGTTAAGAATACAGCCTAAACAATCAACAAATCAATTATCTGTAACAGAAAATCAAATACGGAAGATAACTGGAACAGCTATTTGAACATTTACTTTTGACAAAAATAAGACATCAACAATACATTGGTAGACAAATATTAATGAAAGAAGCCTAGCTAATAAATCGATTTACAGATGGTGTAATTGGTGCAGGAATCTGTGGACAAAATGAAAGCTATATGACAAGGACTTAGTGTTATACCAAAAATGACACAATGTGTCCCTACATGTAAATAGACACATTTGTTAAAAATTGAATAAATTCCTTCAAATAAAATGTGAAAGGCATAAAAGCATGAAATTTAAGAGGAAAGGTTGCTGTGACTAAATCGATTAGATTTTATTGTAAATTAGGTCAATGAGCATTTATGTAAATAAAGTAAAAGGTATTATTTCATTTGCATACTCAAACAATGCTAAAGTACATTTTGCCTGAATAAATTTATTTATCTAGGAAATACCTGAGATGAAGAAATGCAAGGGCAGGGCAAAATACAATCGCTTGGTTTTTATAACAATCTCCATACCACATTTTACCTAAAAAAAACTGAACGGCTGGACTTATGCTATGATCCAAAATTTTTCTTGCGGGTCTCTTACTGCTGAGAGGTATGGAGAAGATATATGCTCTATATTCACGGAAATATTCAGCATTTTGTCCAGACCTTACAGGACAAGATAATTTTCTGATTTACACAGGACGTAATTGCGGTGATTCCTAATATACTTCTCATTCTCACTTTAATATCGGCAAAAGTAGTCATCAAAGTCAACAAATTTTACAGAGCATGGTTGGAAGTATATTTTGAATAATCATTGATGGGAACGAACATAGAAAACAGTCTTATGGAACAGAAGTACCAGTTTCGGCATTTCAATTGCTTTCAGATATGACGAAGCAGTAGTTGTAGCTCTACAAAGTTGGATGAAAGAATTCAAATGTTTATTGGATAAGTGAATCAAAATAATTTCTTCATATTCTTACCAATTCACCCTGTAAGAACTGTTTTGCTCTTTCAACAGCAAGTATGTGCCACAAAGCCTTTATATGTGATAGGGTACAGTTCTTCCTTGCCTGAAAGAGTAAAGGTACATAAATATAGAAAAGAAATCAGGATGTTTAGACCAGTATCAAAGTGCAAATTACTTGGTAAGTTTCCCACTCATGACATGAAAATATTCATGAAATAACTCATGACAAGTAAGTAGCTTTTGATATCACACTGTTTCATACTAAAAAACATTGTACAATAAAGTTAATCCTCATTACAAGGTCAATCGATTAAAAAGATGACCAGGTATTGGTCCCAAATGTTGAGTACAAATTGTTCTAATACCTGCTTGCATAAGACACTGTCCTCTGATTTAAGATGAAGTACGTCTGAAAGGTAATCTTGAATGGACTGTTCTTTATCTCCACCAGAAGTACTTATTATGTTGATTGCCAGACTAATGTTCCTTAACGAAGTGCACAAGTCTGGCAGACTATGCTGGTCTCGTAGTTCTGAGATTATGTCATTCTCAATTTGTGGTGCAAGGTCCTTCTACAGGCAATAGAGATGTACAAAGGATTGATTTGTAGCAACATAAAATCAGGATGGCAGTTTACTTGAAAACGAGCAAATGATGAAAGATTTTCTAAATTCTACAAGAAAACAGAACAATGTAAAGTAATGAATGAAACTATCTAACTAAAATGTGAAAACCTACTTGTATTATTGCAGCACTACTTCTCAGTCGATCAAAGGCAGTCTTGTCACATATGCTGTCCAAGAACTCAAGGGACAAGTCCTGTTGACAGAACATTGTATAAGTTGACTGAATATTAAGAAAACAATACAACTGCCAGATTTATAATTATGGTTTCTGTAATATAGTCCTAATTCAATTGATTTAACCTATCAAGTATACCTACCATGATCCGAGGCCCTTGCGATAGTTTTGATAAGAGAAGAATAACAAATTCATTCAATGCGATACCCAAAAGAAAATAAACGAATCAATTAAAATAACCTTGTTCCTTCTTAAACTGAACCAGTGCTTTGTACCTAAAATTCAATTCAGGATGCAGCTGAAATAGCTCTTGCATTAAGTTGTGGAAGGAAAGTGAGAATATTGACATGTACATTAAAACATAATACTTTAAAAATTGGAATGAATGTAAAGATCCTACATAAAAAATAGACACGTTCAGAATTTTAATATTTTCTCACTTGAAGAACTCCCTAACCTCAATAAAATACACTTTTTTCTGAAAGCCCCGAAATGAGGTAATCCAGCTGTGCATAGTACACAGTCATTATTGGCATAATAGTCACGTGGACATCGTTTTGCTCAACCTTCCAAAAATCCGAGTTTCCTCCGTTTAGCGAACACGCTGCAAGACTTCATGTTGAAATTTATGAATTGACAAGCCTTGGTAATATCCTTCAAGTCCGTGTCAGGGATTTCCTTTATATGCCTTTGTTTTTTATGCACTATTTAAGGTGTTAGACGAAGGAACATTCCAGGAATGGAAATTGTCGTGCCTTATAATATGAATGGAGACTTGGAGAAAAAAGCGCAGACAAGAATTTGAAGCATATTACCCAGTGTGGCAAATAGCGTATACTTGCCTCTCTCTCAACCAATGCTTTCCCATGAATGAATGACGATATCACTTGTCTTTCAAAGGATAGCAAAGAATACGTAAAGGGTGTCAATTTCCCGAACTCCAGTGAATAATCGGAGTGCAGCATTAAAAGTTGTTCTAAGTCTATTTCTGGATCATACATGATGAGGTTCACTGCATTGACATCTGATAGTTTCACTTTCTTGTAGCTGTAAAAAAAATTAGAGTTAACTTTTAGGATGATAATATTTCTCTGCAATACCTTCAAACTTTACCCTTTATGATGAATAGTCAAGAACAGCAGGACAAAGTCATGGAGTTAAACAATATAGAAGATACATGAAAACAAAATAAATGCCTTCTTCACACACTCGAGAATGAAATAAACGTGCTGTGCTTGGTATGAATAAAAGCTTTCTTCATGGCTCTCTTCATTCTTCCTTATTATAAACTTAAGTACAATTATGTTAAAGCAATGGTTCAACCATGGTATTCGTAATATCTCACGTATTATGAAGTCTTCTTGACCGGCTAATCAGTTGTCACGTGGCCCAGAAAAAGGATACAAGATAGTTGAGAGAGACTTGCATAAAAAACGTGGTGACATTCTTGTAAAAATGACGGAAGATATACGACGCTACAAACAACACCGTCTCTGCTTACAAAATTATAAATTATTCGGCCGGCAGTTTCAGGTATGGCGATCGGAATACGGAGTGGTCAACAGAAGCAGTTCGGGACTCTTCGGTTACAAACTGGCGTGTAAGTTTGGCACACAGAGGCGATATTGCAATACTATCAATGGCAACATGAAAATACTGTCAATGTTGTGAATGCTTCAAAAAAAGTATACACACCTGACATCTATGATTCTAGAACAGCTTTCAAGGAATCTATTCTGGATGTCAACTATAACCTTTACCAAACTTAACACACATTGTCCTCTTCCACGTTTTGTAGGCAGTATCGCCGATAATTTTGTTGTTTCAGGATTGATATCATTGATATTATTCATTTGAAATTCATGCGGTAAGCATTTCTGAAGACCTGTTAAAGATATAAAGTAGAATTAAATCATATAGTCAATATAAAGAGCCATTTAACTATTCGAATGTAGAGAACGCCTTCCATATACAAACAGGTAATGTTTGTATATATAAGGAGAGATAATGTTCACACATTAAACAAAACTATCTGGTTACTATCTTGGCTACTATTGCACGAAAGTTACATGTATCATCCAAGTGTGCTGCATCTCAAACAATGCTGTCTTTGTGTGCCTAAGTCGAAAAAAGTTTGTGTAGTGAAAACAACGGAAAAGACATTTTGGGTATATTCAACTATATTCAAATGCAAATAGACATACTGACATACTGTTCCACTTATCCCTTTCTTGAGATATTGAACAAAATGATAGACAAACACAGACGTACAGATGGCGTTGGTAGGAAATAAGTTCAAACTCAGAAGCTAATGTGTGAAACTCAGAAGCTAAAATGACCAAAATGGTTAAGACTTATTGATCGTGTATTTCATCATTAAATATTGCTGTGATAAAGTCTTATGTTTAAGCATGTTTCGTCTCTATTGTGTCAAAATAATAATAACGCTAGATAAGCATAACAATCAATTTAACAAACACATCACACTGCTACCTTATGCATAATAGAGAAACGACGTACCTTCTTCAAACATTAGCAATTTCCAAGCTTTGCAAAAATTGGTGACAAGTTCTTCAATATTTTGGTTAGAAGGGCCTGAAATCAAAATGATACGATTGATATTCAACATTATGAATACTACACTACAAAAAAGGCCTACAGCATGTAACAGAATATCTACAAATGTAATGAACTATCGATGAACAAAGATTTAGTAAAAACACACAAGTGAAAGACATGTATCGGAATAAGTCGTGTTGTGGTAGTTATGTAAAAATACAGCAATTTCCTACCATACTCATCGATGAACTTTGACACAGGCCACTCATCAGCATCTTGCTTGCTTATTTTCAGATGATAAGCTCGTTTCAGTATTTTTTGCAGTTGAATAATGCCTGGTAGATAACGAATAACACGCAAATGGCATTCCTATAGAGTTTGGATAGATAATAGATTTTAGCATAAGTAGTGTGGAAGGTAATACTTGATCTGTAGATGTATAAAAGATATTTGTAATTCATCCCTTAAAAAATCAGTCTATCATATTGGAACTTGCAAACTCTGATACCTAAAACAAACAAGTCAACGATTAAAACCACTGGGCCACAAATTCACCACTGCCAAGCTTACTTTGTCAGATTCCAAAACATAAACTCTTGGTGCAGAAAATGGACTATGGATTATATGCAAAAGTTGAAAAATGTCTGGAAGGAGGTCAGACATGGCAAAAAACGCCATTAGATCTGCACAAACTGCGTTTACAAATGATGGCGTTGTGGAGAGCGGTATGAGTGTAGATGTGTGGTGTTGTTATGGCTAGGTACCCTCCTTCGCAGAGTTAATTTGTTTGTTATGGACTGATAATACGTTAATCACGCCTGGCAGTATTGGCAACGCGTCTCAATTTAGATGGTGTGCCTCGTTCAAATTTGCCAACGGATCAACGCAAGACACTGTGAACATTATTTCGGTGAACCCTGTTGAGGGTATTTTATATAAAACATTGTTTTACGTCAACTTTCAAGACTTGCAGTATGTTGCAATTTGAAATTTTCATTGGTCCAAGATATTATCAATTATTCAGCATTTACTGCCGTGTATCTGTATATTATGTATCAATATTTACCCAATCAATGAATTCAGACAACACAGGATACTTGTGCTTCTCTGTGGCGTCCATTTCAATGCCTTGAATCACCCTTCCAACTGTTTCTAAAGAAGGCTTGATACGATATCCCCACAATACAGGGGTCCAACACACTGGCTGACTTAAGGTTAGATCTGTTTCCTCCAGTTCAAACGCCATCTTCAGTGTTGAGAATCCATCTAGGTAAATTGTTTGAAACAGAAAACTTTCAAACAAAAAACTATCTCAAAAGAAATCAGGCATAACGAATCGAAGACTAGATGTTTGAGATAAATGACAGAGACATAGTGAGAAGAGCATGTGATCATGGCCCTGATCTTTAAGAATTATTTGATGAAACAGTCGATTACTGATGAAAGCTTTTTATACCTAATCCAGAAGCGCTTATAGTTCTTGCTATTGCATCCTCCAGTCTTCTTTCCAAGTCCTTAAAATCACAAAAGGAAAGTTTAAAGTCACGCTCGTCTTTTCATAAGAGAACGAACATTTTTAATGGCAGGGGGCCTGAAGAGAAAATATTTCATCGGCTTTTCTTCGTGTCACCCATGACGTTAGCCAAACTATTTGGATCCCCCTGCCATTGGCGAGAAAACGTTTGATGGTCCCCACAAAGAAATATATATGTGTATCCAATATATATATATATATATATAATACAATTTACTTCAAGAAATATTACTTTAATATTACTTTAATAATATCTGTTACTTAAGTGCATCCTCGGTGCAATCATCAGACAGATGAAGTGAAAGGATCATTAGGCCCTCACTCTCTTTTACATCTTTGGGACGTACCATTCTATTTGAAGGTGGTGTTAAACTTTAATAAATAATAATTGTTTTGGTGGCGACATTTTGAAACCAACTCAGAGTGTTTGTTTAACAGCTTAGATTTCTCAGCATTGATAATTTGTAGCTTTTCTGATATACTGAGATTGCATCGCTTGCTTATGCTAGAGTAGCTCGATGCTCTGTCAATAATTGACCATGAAATGTCAAAGATTTGGTTCTTACACAAATTTTGATAGTTCTGTAAATACTTTTATATTTCTCGTTGCGGAATGCTTGCATATGGTTAGTGAAGCGCATCTTGAAGGTGTTATCAGTGAAGCCGAAGTAAATCTTCACCGTGTTGTCTTCCGTTGATACTTTGGCCGTGTGAACCATGCTTTTGACTTGACAGTTACCTTCAAGGGGCATGTAGATTTGTCCCGGCAATTACAATCAAGTGGTTGAGTTGGTTTCGAAAATGCCGTCACTAAAACAAATATTATTTATCAAATTTTAACACCATCCACAAATACAAAGGTGCGTCCCAAAAGATATAAAGAGAGTGTGGAGCTAAGGATCCTTTCACTTTCAAGTTTTTAGATAATTGTTAAAGTGGATGCAGAGTGTTTGTGGAGAAAGTAGACACCCATAATACCGGTACCTTTGTCAGGGGACTTAGCACAGAATTCATAACTTTGGACTCCCACTCTGCCCTTCCTTCACTGCTGTCAAAACTGAATGCTTCCGAATCATCTGAAAACATAGAAGGAAAAACAATTAGGGTCTGCCTAACCGTCATGCAGTGCGAACACAAAGTGGAAATTCAACTACAAGGTGATGACAGTTATATTTATAATCATTTCGCTTACTTTCGCCAAATGATCGTTCAGGGAACACGCTTTTGAAACATATGCGTTCTCTGACAAAAAATTCAAAACATTTTTCAATATATATTTGCGACTCAAGTTCAGTACGGTCGCTTTATATTCGCAGACTTTTTAAGCAAGATTCCAATGACAATGGACGTCTGATACATGACAAAAATCATTGGATTCTCGAACCAACACGACACGTCCGATCAGTAGCGTGACTTTTTCCAATTGCATCTATAGACATACGGTCAACCAGCTTTTATGGGAGAGGTCCCTGTTTGAATATCACTGATTCATTCAGCATTTATGCAAATTACTATATTACTTATGAAACATTTGTTCAATGTCTTTCACTTGCTGATGTATTACAGTCGAATAAGGTTTTTACGCATTTTGGTCATATCCTTCCATTTTAATGAATCTAGCTTATAGATGTTCTTTAAATATGCAAAACACCAATTATTGACTAAAAAATGCTACATAGCGTCCACTTTTCCTATGAATCTGCATAGTAATTTCCATTACGTTCGGTTGAATTAATCCAGTTTAATGTGCTGAATTGGAGAAGTTAATTAAATATGCAAATCAAATAATCTGACTTAATAAGCCAAGCTACATGTCTTTCATATTGTTCTTTCATAGTATCTGTGTACATAGTAAGTTTCGCCAACTTTTGTCAGGTCGTTCTGATATTTCCGTGATTGAGAAAGTTCGTTAAATATGCAAATCAGTAATTAGATGAAAATGCACGGGCTTTCATTGATGTTTTACCATTATGAATGTTCATAGTATGTTTCATCTGTTTTGGTCCAGTCAATCCAGAGATCTCTCCCTAATCAGGAAAGTCCGTTAATTTGCACATTAGTAATTAGCTAAATGTTAACGACTTTCTTTATTATTATTACACCATGGTAAATGTATCTCGTATTTACATAGTACGTTTTGTCAACAATTTTAGAGAGAAAGAGATTGATATATATATATATATATATATATATATATATATATATATATATATATATATTGTAAATTTCTACATTACTGTTATATATCATAGTATCTCCAGAGTGCATAGCAAATTTAGTTACCTAGCTTCGGAAAAGTCAATAGAGATATATAATTTAGAAACGTTGTTACATACACACATTAGTTATAAACCAATGTAAAACTGCTGAATTAATATTGAAGCATCTTTCAGGTACATATTAAGCGTCGTCAACGTCGGCCAAGTAAATCGAGAGATATATTGAGAAAGTTCCTTAGATATATGTCAATGAGCAGTGAACGTTAAACCTGCCACATGGTTCGATTATTAACACCTATAAGAATATTCATGAAATATGACAGTCTTTCAGTCTTTTTCTCTTAATATCTGATTTCTGGACAATTTTTTATGGAAATGAGTATGTTATGCGGGTTAAATCCGCTTACAAATAATCAATTCTATTCATTTCCAAAAACAATCTATATATTAGATTTGATTCCGATCCGATAATCCATTCTTGAGTTATCGCGCCAACATGCACACACGCAGATAGACAGACAGGCCCGTTAAGACATAACTAGTGGGTTATAACATGTCAGTCAATAATTTAAATATATTGGTCCATAAGAGGCACAGGTGCACTCACCATCCTGCTGGTCACAGAGCTTGACTATTTCATCTAATACGATGTGCAAAATGGTTTGTGCATGGCTCATACTCTGTCCTGCAGCTTTGGACAATAGACAGATATCTTTACGCAAGTGGCCGTAAAGAAAGTCTATGACTGTCTCGTTGGTAAGTGTACTGTCGTTGGAATCTCGTTGTATTGCCGGTGTTACATCCTGAAGGGGAAGCACAACAAATAATGGGTAAATGTTGTCAAAGACATACCTTTTACATCATATGGTAAAATTGAAACAGTTTAAAATTTTTCGCTTTCAAGGTATTGTTAAATTACCCTTCAACTAGAAAATAGTGGTGATCTCGGGGAAAATCTTTCATTTTCAACAGCAAACACACCATATTGGTCACGCTGGCTCTAATGAACACAAGCAAGCGCTAACTCTACTCGTGGTTGTACTCATGAAAGTTAGGTGTACGAACATTTAAATGTAACGCACAAACTACAACGTTTGAAATTCTAATCAGAGCAACTGTTTATGATTGAAAGGTTTCTATCTAACCGTATGACAATAAAGAATGCCGTGTTTGTGTTGATTGTGACCTTCTTTAGCTTGTTCTGAATTAGATACAAACGTTCTTCAGGAGACTTGCATCAAAAGCCAACTATTCAACCTTGTATTTTCTTCCTCGGGTCAATATTTAAGTACCTAGACCTTTTGCACAGAGTGTATGTTTAATCAATCAACGTTTTGGTTCATCCCAAAACTTCAATACCAATATACGAGTAAATCTCTGCAATATTTATTTATGTCATTCCAAATGTAATCACGTACAGAAGCAGTGTGTGGAAAACAAAACTGCTAACACTGGCATGGTAATTCACTAGTACAGAAATTTGCGAGAAATTTGCGAGAAATGGACACTTTCTCGCTTTTTGCGAGAAGTCAGCGAGAATACATAACTTTCTCGCAATAACTTAGCGAGAATTTAATTTTCTCGCAAACAGCTGGCGAGAACTATGTTTTCTCGCCCAGCATCTGCGAGAA
>LD346101.1:191709-237294 GCA_001465055.1 Ptychodera flava | reverse complement strand
GCGAGAAAGCACAGTTCCCGCAGCTTGATTGCAAGAAAGTATGTTTTCTCGCTTAATTCTCGCAATACAGCGAGAAAGTGTCCATTTCTCGCAAATTTCTCGCAAATTTCTGTACTAGTGATTCTTGAAGACATTAATTTTACAACATTGAGGTGAAATGGTTGGGAACTAATGCATATACGATATCTTGGGCAAGAGAGAAGATTCTAAATTCATTTTTACAACCTCCGCTTTTCTGTAACTAGCAAATAACATTGCCGCATGGGTCATGAATCGTGAAACAGCCACTTGAATTGGTGGACGTGTCCGAGGTCCTACAGATAGTTCACTCTCGCGGTCTTCGGGTTTCCCTAATATGTGTCCAACCAAAACCGACTCTGTCCTAAGAAAGTAGATGGTAAAGGAAGAAATTCGTACAATCTTTAACTGTTACAATCTATCTAACTTACGGTAAGTTGCCAATAAAAAGAATGCCACAAATGATTAGTGTCATATAAATGTGAAATAATCAAAGCAAAATTATTGCAAGAAATGCAATGACAACACCTTCGATCGAAGTCATTCATGTCACATGTCTGAATATTTCTATTGGTCTTTCACATGCAAGGCAAAATTTTATAAGATCTGTTCTGACTAATACCTCACACAGCGGCTTCATTATAATCAAAGTCTACACTATTACCCTTTAGTTTCTTTTTGGTACACGTAACCGCCGCTATCGTTATCCCAATACTATTGTGCATCTGTCGTGACACCCGGCTTCATCATCATATGTTTTTGATCACTGTCTCATTGTGATAACATAGGTACTATGACATTGACATTACCACGATGAAGTAGAATCGTTTTGAGATTTGCAACAGTACTGTGTGTGAGCTGAATGGCTAAGCCATAATTGTGCTATTATGCAAGTAATGACTTTTCACACACTGTTTTGATAAGTAGTCTGTGGGCTCCTCATCTATGCCTGCACCGCAATAGCAAGTATCACGCTCCCATGGTCTTCTACATTTGTCCACAAAGTACGGATGACCATATCTGCATTCTTGAAAGAACAAAGAACAAAGGCACAGTATCTGAAACTAGTTTATCCTTGTTTGAATATTTATTAGCCACCATTTTGCAATGACATATAGTGGGAAATAGAGAATCCTAATGACTAAATGAGATATAACACATTTAAATAACAAACAATTGAAATGTATTATATGGGATCTTGAATTAATCTTGATTTACCTCTTCACTAGTAGTCTGTTGTTTAAGTGAATGGCATCATCTTAGTTTGTTACAATGCTTGTAAGATCCAAAACATAACAATCAATAACCTTTTGAAAACAATATAAATGCAGTTCTGTCCAATTGATCCTAATGCAAAGGTGTGGTACACGGTGGAGGGACTACGTCTGCAGTAACTTTTCGAATCTAATTCTATGATTTTATAATGGCAGCAAACTGGCAGATGTAATGGACATTAAGAATTACATAAAATCAACTACTCAAAGTACAATTAACTATAGTGAGTCTGTAACTTACTCTGCCATCCTTCAATTTGAACCTGTTGAAACTGCTGAATTTTGAGCCGTTGATCATCAGGCATGCCTGGCAAATAACACTCCTACAAAATACAACAGACTTCATTATTCGGTATGGTTTTAAAATGTCATTTGTTGCTCATCTTACTTTTCGACTTGATATTTCGATTATTGTTGAATCACCTTAGTTTATATTGCTACTTGATGTTTGTATGTGAGGCAACAGTCTGCCTAATAAACACTTTGATATTATAAAGCTCTGGTAAACAAATCTTACCTTCAATTTAACTGGACAATTTATAAGACCAGCCAACGGAATTAGCTTTTTTGTATGTTTGCCATAAACAGCCATAACTGCATAAAAGTGTATCAAGATTGATATCAGCCAACTTTCTTCATGATATTGCTGGTTTTTCATCAATTTCATCAAGCCTGAAGGCTGGCTTTCACTTATCATTTCAATAAAATGATTGAAGTCATCTTGTGCCTGTGGGAGAATGGATGTAAATATTACGTAAATACCTCGAATTAGTTATGACAATTCAAATGATATCAAAAGCATATTTGTAATATTTTATCATATTTGGTTTACAGTCCTGAAAAGGAAGGCTATGACTGTGCATGTATTTACCTCCTTTGATAATCTTGTTGACGATATAGCGTCTTTGAAAACACGCTTTCTCTGTAGGTAAATGAAAATATAAAAATACAAGGATCAATGCAAACTGTAGTACATTTGTCAATCATATGGCAAGCATGTGATGAGAAGTCAGTGAATGACCCAGTCCGTTAGGGGCTAGTATATGTTCTAATTTGAAGAAGCTACTTTATGTTTAATAAGAAAAGTACCACGATTGTCCTTTTCAAGCATATAATAAAAGTATGTGATTGCCACATTTGTGTTACCATTGTATCTATTTGTACATTCTTATGTTGATACAACTATATTGACACGTCCTCTGTGCTACGTTTAAAAAGGAATCGGTCTGCGCAAGTTTGAGAATGGCGATCTATATACTCTTTGCTGTAATTCTTAATGGGAATCATAAAAAATTATGTGATTTATTTGGTATTCACACAACATGCCTATATTGACAAGTTTCCATAACTGGTGTTAGATATGCATAAAATAATGCATATAAGGCATAAGATATTAGAATGCATTACTGTTGATACTCTCAATAGAACATATGTAAATGAAACATAAAATGCATGAACACATTAAAATTACACATTTGTAATCAACACTGAGCCGAACATAGATATTTACGTTTCTATCCAGTTGTGCATTTTGTGATTCTTGGGTCGCTTGGGCATAGACAGAGAGTAAAACTTCTACCTTCAAGGCATCAGAGTTGTTTGAAGACAATCGCTGCGAATCAGAAGAAAATGGAAATGTGATTAAATGTCTAACAGAGGAATCCACATAAATGTTCTTATCATTTACAAAATTGTGTAAGACATCGACGGGTATAACACGTCGATGTATTTCACAATTTAGTAAATGATAACAATATTTTTGTGGATTCCTGTGTTAGCATTTACTAAACTGTGCAATACATCGACGGGTATAACACGTGAGTCATTACGCAAAAGACTTAAGAAATTATATCGCCAAAGTTATCTCATACAAAATGTAGGATGGATTTATTTCAACAAGTTAAGGCATTCACAGGGCAGTCCTTAAAATGTGAAATGCAATGATTTGATACTGTTTTGAGATACAGCTGCATTCTAAATTCGGGGTAGTTCGAATGTTCTCCAACCTTAGAGGTCTGCTTTCTTAATAGAATATTATCGCCTTTCATTTGAGTCACAAACTTAATTTTCTGATCATTAATTGCGCAGATTTTGTTCATACCTTCTTCAGTGTCTGAATACCACCTTTACCCATTGATGACATCTGATCCTTCATTGCCATGTACGATTCGCCCTTTATCGCAAATGGATCAACTTCGTGACTCTAAGTGAGGAAACAGATAACTTCTCGCTGAAAACTTACTGTTACGAATCCATTTAATACGTCCCCTGCAACCCTCTTAAATGGGAATTCAAATAAAAAGTAAATTTGGGCTCAAATTTGCCTCCGTTTCACTTTTTGTACTTATCTGACACATATAGCAACAAATCCTTTAAAACATTTTTTTCAAGTATGGGACACAATGTACTCGTCAAAAAAACCCCACATCTTTAATATATAGGATATGTTTATAAGCTTAATGAAATAATTCAACTTATTTTCCCGAGCTTTCCCCGCAAAATGTTGTAGCATTTCGAATCGTGTTAATGTTCAAGAATATGAGCCACTACGCAAACTGTGTACTCAATTTGACAGTTGACACTAACGATTTATAGGACAAGGCATCGAGGCGTACGGTGCGTTCAAAGCAAAAGAGAAGGCTGATGGTGAACAATTCGTTTTCTGTATAATCGCTAAGAAGTCAATATGAGTGACCGCATTTTAGCGTTTTGTGCGTACAGACATTTGTTCACTTTTGGTCTACTCGAATAAGAAACAAACATTTTAGACAAGTATGAATTTAGCATTACCTGTGCAGACTGCATGTTTTGTGGAATTATCCACTTGAGCTTTTCATCTTGCACTATTACTCTCAGGAAGTAATAACCATATCTTTTGCAGAGAACTTTGAGAAGAAATATTGAACATAGGTTGTTGCCTGATCTCTGTACAAAATCCTCTGATATTTCCAGCATGGCCTTCTGCTGTTCATTAAATCTTTCATCTCTGTAGTTGTCTTGTATTGTCGCAGCAACATTTGTAAGAAACCGTCTCAACACAGCTACGTCGTTCAAATCGTCTGGTCCAAATGATGATATATTTGATGTCTTGGCAATCTCTATAGATCCCTGCATCCTCTTCCAAGCACTCCTAACATCGTCAATCGCAAGTGTTTGAAGAGTCGGAGAGTCCTAAAAGGGTTTTGAAAACATAGTTTGCCTTTTATGAATTCCCTGCGAATAGTTTCCACTGGTATGTATTGTTTCGAAAGCCTAATTAGGGGAATAGTAGTAACGTCATCTGGTAAAACGACTTCTCTTTCTTCTGTACATAAACATTCATCTCGGAAGGTAGCATTTTCATATCACTGACATAAGACTTTGGAAAACAAGCATATCCTTTATGACTTTTAACACTTGGAAACATACAAACTACGAAAACAGTGTCAGTAATATGTAAAGCTAAAGAGTACATCATTTGGCTGATTGTAATATCAAGAAATACATCAACGTTTTTCTAAGACATCCCAGAATCTGATATAACTTATGTCTAATTATATTGGTGCATGATATGATAGGATTGGTGTCAAATAAAACATGTTTATGATTTCATGCTAAGATATCGGGAAAAGTTGATCAGCCATTATACTCAACCGAACACACGTCAGGTAGACAATCAGAAATTATCACAGGATTTTCTGTTTTTTTGTATGAAACAAATTATTACACAAGCTACAAAAACCACAACACATGTGAATGAGTCTGTTCTTATTCTAAAGATCACATCGCTTACATGGTGCCCTGTTTGACAAGTATGCTAATGACTTGACTTATGAAGGCTTGACTTACTTCTATACAGTGCACATATAATATGGACAAACTTATGATAGATTTGGTCTGCTCTTCGAGTTCCTTCGGTTCTTCAAAATACCGCTGCAGATTATGTTCCACTTCATTGCGGCTAATGAAAACAGTGATTAAACTTTTAAATCGGGGATATCAAATCAACATCTAAAAACAGTCATGAGTTAAAAATATAAACAGGTACAGCCTAGTTGTAATCCCAAGAATGACATGGCTCTTCTTACGAATTCATTGCCTATTTGGAAGACCGTTTCATCATCACCGTCACACAAACTTTGAATGATTGCACGATTAATCAATAAAAACTGTTAAGTGAAGTCTGAAGTGTCAACATTTTAAACATCTTAACAGGGTTGCGGATGTACAGATTAGTATATAGTATCTAGTATATAGATTTTTCAGTGGACATGCCCAGGTGCAGCATACGAACAAAGCATTTTAAAGGGGTCCTTATTAGCTAACGTGTACACGTGAGCTAATGTCACAGCGATGTCTATCTGTCCGTCCGTGTGTGTGTCTGTGTGTGTGTGTGTGTTTACACGATAACTCAAAAAAGCCTGAACGGATTCAAGTCAGATTTGGTTGACAGGTAACATGTGCTATGTGCAAGAACTGATTAGATATTGGTTAGTGTGGCTTGCATATCAATGACGAAATATCATTTTTGTCATATATGGGTTCCAAGAAATACTACACATAAATTAATGAAACATTTCACAAATAACAATCTCAGAACATTATGATGATACTGTGAATGTCATGTGAATTATCTGCTCATTTGCATATTTAATGAACTTTTGTGATTAGTGATATAAATCTGAAATTCCTACACAAAATTTGATGATAACTACAACAAATATTAATCTGATAAATCTAATTGTACTGAGAACCATTGGGCAGAGTCAAGTTAATAAATAGCTTATTTGCATAATTAAATGAAGTTTTGTAATTAGTCACATAACTCCGAAATGACTCACTAAATTTGATGAAATCTGATGCAAATACTGATCCGACAGATATCTGAATATGGTATGAAGCATTTCGTAGTATGAAGTTAATTAAGGGTTCATCTGCATATTTAATGAACTTTGTAATTAGTATTATTATACATCTACCATCGAGAACAATAGAATTTAGCGTGCGCTAAAAAAGCCGTACGGAACGCCCGTTCCGTAACACGTACGGTTTCAAGGCGCCCCATTCCCTGCGGCTGTATCTGCGCGTTCACTGTAGAACGGTTTCAAGGGACCCCTTGGACGAGTGCCAGAACAAGTCTCGCGCACGCTCTGTACGTAGGTATGTTTGTAGTGCACACACTCCAAAACTTGCAGAAGCGCGTCCGAGGTAGCATTCCACACTGGACGAAAACGGTCACTACTCTGACATTTTGATGCCCCGATAAGTTATGTAAGATGTATAATAATAAGGTTCTTACAAAAATACCGCAAAGGATGCACTCGGACATTGCCGCCGCGCATCGCCCTCCGCTTCGCGTCGGGCGATACGCTGCGCCAATGTCCTCGTGCATCCTTTGCGGTATTTTCGTAATAACCTCATAATATAACTCTGAAATTACGGCACCAAATTTGGTGAAACCTGCAGATATAGATCTGATAAATATGTAATTGTCACATGAAGCATTGAGCAGTGTTAAGTTAATACATAGCTTATTTGCATATTCAATGAAGGTTTGTATTTAGTCATATAACTCCGAAAGGACTGCACCAAATTTGATGAATTCTGCTGCAGATACTGATCCGACAGGTATATGACTGTGTTGTGAAGCATTTAGTAGTATGAAGTTAATTAAGGGTTCATTTTCATATTTAATGAACTTTGTAATTAGTAATATAACTCTGAAATTACGGCACCAAGTTTGGTGAAACCTGCAGATATAGATCTGATAAATATGTAATTGTCACATGAAGCATTGAGCAGTGTCAAGTTAATACATAGCTTATTTGCATATTCAATGAAGGTTTGTATTTAGTCATATAACTCCGAAAGGACTGCACCAAATTTGATGAATTCTGCTGCAGATTCTGATCCGACAGGTATATGACTGTGTTGTGAAGCATTTAGTAGTATGAAGTTAATTAAGGGTTCATTTTCATATTTAATGAACTTTGTAATTAGTAATATAACTCTGAAATTACGGCACCAAGTTTGGTGAAACCTGCAGATATAGATCTGATAAATATGTAATTGTCACATGAAGCACTGAGCAGTGTCAAGTTAATACATAGCTTATTTGCATATTCAATGAAGGTTTGTATTTAGTCATATAACTCCGAAAGGACTGCACCAAATTTGATGAAATCTGCTGCAGATACTGATCCGACAGGTATCTGACTGTGTTGTGAAGCATTTGGTAGTATGAAGTTAATTAAGGGTTCATCTGCATATTTAATGAATTTTGTAATTAGTGATATTGCTCCGAAAATGCAGCATTAAATTTGATGAGACGTGGTAAAGATGTTGATAGATATCTAATTGTCCAATAAAGCATTGAGCAGTGTCAATTTATTAAACAGCTCATTTGCATATTCAATGATGAAATCTACTACATATCTGATTGTTCTGTGGGGCGTACTACTGTGTAATGAACCTGTTGGAAACCACGTTATCACATTCATTTCACATCTGGTTATGTTTAAACATATTGTGCAGCACGACTAATTTTAAGTCAAGAGGGTAATTAATTAGCTGCTCATGATTTGCCCTCCAACTAAAAATGTTCGACTTACCCTCCCGCACTCGAACTTCATTTTTACCCACTCCCCACATATTTTTGCCTGTTTCCCCTCCCCATTATGAATTTTTGAAGCTCCCCTGCCCTGGGGGCGAAAACAGCTTTCAATTTTTCCTTCCCTTGAAAAATCTCTCGTTAAATTTTATCAATTCCCTACAGAAATGAAGCTCACCTGCCTCGCGATGATAAAAATCTGCCGTGTAAGAAAATTTCCACATTAAAATTAACATTCCGCTTCAGACATATACTGGAGTCAGACTATACCCACATTTCATTTTATAAATAGGCTCAACTTCCTCTGTCCCCGTTTTAAAAGTAACTCCCCCTCTCCTCGTTTCAAATCCTGGTCCTCAGGCAAATCAATCGATATCTGCCCTGCCCGACAAAAACTAAAGTCTGCTCCATGCCAACTATAAATATGTCCCTTGCCCAAGCAAGAGTAAAATTCTCCTGCCTACAGAAATTGCTCCCTGAATAGCTTTTTCGATTAATAGCTCCGATGCCGTGTCTTTAAAAGACTGTGCTGAACAATGATACTTACCAACATTTCAGGAGTCGTCGAAGAATGAAAGAACGAACCGGAAGTGTAGATTCAATATCGACATCTCTAGATGGAGCAGATGGGTTCTCCCCTTCTAGATCTTCATATGGTGCAATGACATAGCGGAATAAGTTGTCAAATACTTCTTTCTCAGTTTGAGCTTTATCGTCTTGCAGATACACCAATGATACCAATTCAAGGAAGAAAGTGTTGCATCTCCTACGATACTCCTTCAGCTTTTTGACAGCTAGCCTATTGATTAATTAAAGGGCCATTATTTGTAACTTTTGACCATTATTTACCCCGGAAAATTCCATGTTGGAGGCTCATATTTGTTGCAAAATGTTGTTTTACGAAGAAACAAACATGATTAGTGATGTTATAGCCACAGAAAACTGCTAATTTTTGTTCAAACGTGTTGCCCTTCCGAGCTCGTTTGTTGACGTCTGGCATGCTCAGCGTGCCGGGGAGAACGCAGATATGGTGACGCCGCGATCACGCGATATGTACAAGTTCACGTTTATTGCGGGATCAAAACAACATTGCGTCGTGGATTGCCAGACATCTGGCTACGCAACATGCTCGGACAATGGACTACGACGTAAGTACCGGGCATAAGTAATGAATATTTATTTTGAAATTGCTGTAAATGGTTCGCGCAGGTGCAGAGGAATGCCTACGTTGGAATCCGCGTGTCAACAAAGTTTGTATTTCTGTCCGGACAAAAATTGAAATTTTCGTTGTAAAATCACATGTTATTTAGTTGTCGGGCACGTAATGTTTCCGAATAATATGCGATTCTCTGTTATTTGACAGGCTATTCAACATTAGCCAGTGATCATTTCAATCAAAACTAACGTAAAAATCGTCAGAAGATACAGCTAATGGAACTTTAAGAAAACCAGAACACAATCATTATGTATGCTTATTAAAAACAAAAACAATTGTTATTATGATATGATTGAGGTATTTCAAAGTTTGAGTGTAGTTTTGTCCTTTGACAATCAAAATTACCTATTGGCTTATTATTAGGCCGCCCAACACACATTGGCAAACCGTTTGGTTTTCACCAACAACGTCCTTGGAGACAAAATTTGCTAAGATTGCCAAATTGTTTCTTCAATCAATAGCCAAAGCACAGTCCATTGGCAGCAAGTAAGCTTTTGAACAGTTTTCGGGAAAGCTTCCACACTTCGCATGGGTTTGCACTTTCAAGATAATTGTACAAACAAGTGTGAAAATGCTATTGTGTACACCATAGTATACATATGCTAGTTGTGGCAGAGGAAATAATTTCTTATATGGTAAGGGAAGGCGGGGCTTTTGTGATCGGTAGAGGGAAAATCAGTATGAAGGGGTGAGAAAAGGGGAAATTTTGAAAGAGGGATTGTCCTACAAAGTTGGTGGGCAGATACGAAAGGGATTTAACATCCCCTTAAACTACATAAAAACATTCACATCTTAAACAACTTCTGGTCACAATTTTAAAAAACAAGCCGATTTTCCACGTGGCATATGTGACTGTATCCGACCCCTGCATATAATTAATGATTAACTGATTACAAGACAACCGCATAACTCAAAATGTCTTTTTGACAATCTATCATAACATTTTACTTGTGGTCACAAACTGTTCCTCGTTGTCAACTTTACTCTTTGAGAACCAGTTTTCAAGAATGCTTCTTAGGTTTGCCTAAAGTGCTAAAACAGCAGACCATTTCTGAGGCATTTTAGCTAAACCTGATCAGAAAATACTCAAAGCTGCAATTATATTTGTGGTTTAGTTGTATTTCAATTTGAGAGCAAGCATATACTGTACAACAAGTTTCAAAGTGATTTGCGTGATGAGGTGATTTTTAACCACTCAATATTATAACATCAATTATTTCATCATTCTTGACATACATTTGGAATATCTCAAAAGTATGTATACCAAATATACAAAAGCTATTGTATAAGAGGATTTGTTGAAGAATTTGAACTTGCAACATAAAGAAAAACAATATCATTTGTTACATTCAATTTAAATGAAGACAATTTAGTAACTAGCATACGAATTTTAACAGCAAGTCAGGCGTTTCTGAGTTTCAGAACATTGTCAACTAAATTGACAGAAATTACACAAAATGCTAAAATTAAAAAAAAGCACACTGTGACTATTGATGCAAAATTGACAACTCTGCATTTTATCTGGCTGTGACATCTGTCCATTATGACCACGTGTATGTAGTTATTTGTCACAAAATTTCATTTCCAGCTCAATTTTAGCTCACGTGATTACACATGTGAGCCAATGTCGTAGCGATGTCTGTATGTCTGTCAGTGTCTGTCTGTCTGTCTTTTTACGCAATATTACAAAAACGCCTGAACGGATTCAAGTGAGATTGGGTAGAAAGGTACCATATGCTAATGACAAGAACTGATAAGATTTTGGTTATTGCGGCTTGCAAATTATTGAAGTTATGAAATATAATGTTTTTCACATAATGGTTTCCTATGGAGACAGTAATGACTGTGTCGACATATATCAATAAATACTGCACAGCATTTTATCAAATTTTTCGCTCATGACAATCTCAGATCATTGTGATGATACTGTGAGTGCCATGTCAATTACCTTTTCATTTACATGTCAAATAAACTTCCGTAATCAGTGATATAATTCCGAAATTCCTTCACCAAATTTGACGATACCTGCTACAAATATTGATCTCATAGATAACTTATTGTACTGAGAAGATATTAATCTGATAAATATCTAGTTGTCACGTGAAGCACTTTGTAATTAGTGATCATATTTTGAAATTACAGAATTACATATGATGAAACATGCTACAGATGTTGATCTGATAGACATATAATTGTCCCATGAAGCATTGAGCAATGTCAAGTTAATAAACTGTTCAATTCATATTAAATAAAGTTTTGTAATTAGTGATTGATGAAACTTGCTACAGATTAACTGATATTGATCTGACAGATGTTCTGTGACGCAATTAACGGTTTTTAGGTTCTTGGTCATGCTTCAAAAGACCATCAACAATTATCTGATTTCGCACACCAGATTCTATTTTGGATGGTCCATCTTGACCACCAAGTCTTCGGCAGTCATATCAGTACACTGCAGAGCTGTAAATGTTACACACTTCACACAGGGTTTATTGCTAGAAGTATCCAGACACACAATAGATGGTCCTTACAGATATATACTTTGGCATTTATGTAGTACACATCTTGTCTGTTCAATCACAGTGCCTCCACTGTGGTTCAATGTCAGTCCTTAAACAACAACCCTACTCCATTCTACTCAACTGAGTGTTCGTTTGAATTGACAATGTTCATCTTGCTTTACTGTTTACTGCAATGATCATCATGATTAAGTCTGCATAATATCTCTCTGTAAATTTTGTCTAGTCACTAGGTGAGACAGGTCAAGGTACAATTCTCTTACACAACTTCATAACAGTCCAAAAGTATGCAATAATTGTCAAGTCATCAGCAGTAATTGTCATTACTTGATTACTCAGTATGTAATTCTGTCAAAACTTAAAATCTGTAACATAAGTCCTGTGCATATAACCAGTCACTCAAGTAATTATGCGGAGGTCAACAACAGGTCAAGTTGATGTGTTATTATTTACTTGGGATCCAGTATAAACAAACTTAACACTGTGACAGCGTAGCGGCATGCTTCTAAAACAAGACGTCAGCCCACTATTACAGACAACTGCAAATATATACTAAAACATGTGATCATTTTCAGTTCATATCTGGTTGTATTTTGTTTTAGCAAGTCCATATAGACAATTTGAACAATATCTCATCTTGAACCCGTGATGCATGGACACAAGAAACTCAAAGCAAATGTCAATTTTGTCTGAATGATTTGTGCAGTCAAACACACTTTTTGCATGATGTCTTTATACTCATTGAACTGTTGATGCTCATAACACTTGCCTTATTTCAGGTGACTCTGATGCAAGGAAGCTAACTGGCAGCTCTTTCTGACAGTCGTCCATTGGACACTTTCGCTGGTGTTCTGGTCTAGCTGTGAGAACATTGAAGCATTTTGCACAACACAAGTGGCCACAAAACAACCACACTGGATCAACTACATCATGTTTGCCAGCAGCACAGTGTGTAACTCTAAATAAAAGAGAAAGTGAATCTATCAATTTAATTGTAATCGTAACAACGTACATTTGAATGCGCTTTAACAAGTACTTCCATGTTAAGAAATAACTTACCCGAAACATCGCAGTATTGAATTCTTATTACAGGTTTTCAGCAATCTTTGAATTTTTACCATGTGTTCAGCTTTGGATAGTTGTTTTTTGTCATTTTGAAGTACCTGTAATGAGAAGAGTTTACCTTAACACGATATAGTCATATATTGTTGTCCATAATAACAATAAGTGATACCTTGTTTATTTTGTATTCATCGGCCACGAAAATATAGGTCAGGGTTTAACCTGCCATAGCGTTCTATGAGTAACATACCATGCGTAATAACCCTACGGCTAAAAGTTCTATGAGAAATGTACGCTTTGTATACCATAGTGCGCAATGCATCATGGAACCGGTAAAAGGGGGGGGGGTACAAATCCATTCACTTTAAAGAAAGTGTGCCGTGAATGTGATCGACCATTCGTCAATACGCGGAGCTTGGAAGCGGGTATAACAAAGGAACAATGTAGATTTTACACGCGCAACAATACAGAGTGTTGGAACAAACTTTATCACATTCCTGGACGCTAGGAGTGCGGGATCGACGGTGAGGGAAAAATTGATCCCACACTCTCAGAAATCGTCCCACACTGTGCAGCAAATATTACAGGAGATATGATTGGATGGTAAATAGCCTGTTTCGTTCCACGCGCAAAATGTTATCCAATGGCACGACGAGTAACACACGGTCCGGAACTACAAAGTAAGCAGGTAAGAGTACAGTGGCAGACGACAGAGTTGTCATGATTTTGAATAATGTTGTCCGCGTCCAATGTGAATTTAACGCATTTTGTGGTCATGTGAGAAAAAGAATCTCACACACCAAGGACCTGGAATCAGATTTCTCACACTCGTCGGGTATATATTGTCTCACACGAGCCGCAGGCGAGTGTAAGACAAAATATCCCCAACGCATGTGGGAAATCTATTCCCAGGTCCTTGGGGGTGTGAGGTTCTATCAGTCTTACAGATATTACACTGGTGTTCTCACTCTACCTTTGCACTGGGACATGAGAATATTGCTTGTTCATCGACCAAAATGGTTAACCAAAATATGTTTTTGCCTTCTAGGAAGGCGATAGCAACTTATATTACATTAAACCCGTGAAAGCCGAAATAATTGTTATGAAAAGTTGTAACTCTTACATAAAGTTCAAAGACCGGTAATTACAAGCAGTTTATGGTCTTCCATCCGGTGGAGGTGGGGGTGGGTTAGAGTCCCAACCCTTGTCAGGGAACGATAGCAAGCTCTTAATAATGGTGAGCCACGGGTTAATCAGACAAAATAAGGTAAATCTTCTGTAGCCACTCCGATTGATGCCAAGATAATTCACCCATTCGTATTTGAGTTAGCAAAGGTGTACGTCGATTTACAAAGTACATCTACAGTCATATATGCCTTGAATTTTAACAAATGCACACTAAAATTAATCACCCATATTTGGGCGATATTGCATCAACAATTGAAGGAGAACCTTCAGAGAAAGAACACCGTTGCAGTTCTGAAATTTAATGCCTGGCTGGAAGAGATTGACCCCGATGACCCTGATAAAGGCTTTATTTTGGAGGGGCAATATCAGTTCTATTGATAATCGTGTCCTTTCGACAATACATTGAAACTGAAACTGTCTTTCTTTATTTGCATTGTACTGACTGATTCTACCGGCGTGATGCCGAATTGTCAATACATACCTTAAAGAATGCTAATGCAATCTTTACATCTTTTTCATTGAACGGTTCTTCTGGTGGTGACAGATGTTTGATAAAAAGACGAATCACAGATAAGGCTTGCCATGTTGTCCTGTGAATGAAAGCAAATTGACAATTTGAAAATTTTCATTGGAAATTACATTAAAAGTTTAACTGTTGCAAGCTAAATGGCAAGAAGATTCTTCTTGCTAATTGGATGACCCTTTCCTTATAGTTCCTGGCTTATGCTCCTACTTTGCTTCAAACTTATTCTTTAAATTTATAAATGTACGATTATTTCAATATCTCTAGTAACAAATTATTGATTTTACATTCTATATTCGGACAAAGGCACAAATACTTAGCAGATTCCTCGAATTGTAGTCGAGTGTTATCAAATGTTTTCATTGGGTACATTTCGAAATTGTTATTCTTCATGAAAGATAGCTTTGTTTTGTATCAAGGTCATCAAAACGTGACTTCTGACACAGTAACCAGAAGCGTTTACACATAAACTCACATTCCTGAAGTACTCTAAAGCATTTTGAACATACTTTAACATTTAAGGGAAGTGAAAACTGTTCTCTTTTATCCTGAGCTGCGATTTGAAAAATGTCCCTCCTTGCCCAATGGCTTTCACCTTCCTCCACTAGTAATTTCCTGCTTGCTCTACCTTCTACATTACTGCAACCTCCTTCACGCTCTCTGCGGCACAAGATTTACCATCCGTGTTGACAAATTACAACAAACAACAATATTCACATCATTGCCTTTTACTCGAAGGTGTTTACTAATGATTTGCACTTAAAAAAGAATACCCTTTCCTGGCAACTTATAATTACAATTGCCTGACCTGTTGTGAGGGGTACGTTAGCTCTTGTGGCTGACACGTAAAAACCGTAGTCTTACATATGCAGTGTACGATGATTAACCTAAAGGCAATTTACTCATGCATATGTATGTTATAGTAAATTGTAACTGACTGAAATCAATCTGCGACAAAAAAGAAAACATCTGAATGGCCGCCCAACGGCCATGTTTGATAGTATGGCAAAGCAAGTTGACACCCAAATATACGTCATAACATAATCTCCTGTCTTCTAAAATTCTGCTCTGCGCCCAGGCGCACCATAGAGACGTGCTTAGATACGCAAGGAAAGAACAAAGTCTTGAACCCAAATGGCCACGCGGACCATCCCGTGTCATCTTTCGCGTCCATTTCATGTCTTTTTGTGCCAAGTTCGAAAGATACATCGTCAAAATATAAGCCTGAGCAACATACCACTTAACCTACATCAGTAGGCGTCACCAACGTCAATAATATAGAGGTGCTCAAGAGGTGACTGAAATGATCAATCATCAGAATCGTTTGTTTCCAAGTCCATCACTTCTGAGTCGCTAAATTCAGGTTCAAATCAGTAAGGTTAAAGGCCGAGAACGTGGATATCCATCCATTGCTGCTGTTATTAGGGCCCGTGCACTATCGCTATAGCGGAGTTCATGGGAAGAAAGTCTCCCTAACTTAGTGATACGATAATGAAGTATCTAAGTCATCACATTGTAGCATGCACAATGGAACGCGGATTTGTGTGATATTTCATATATATCATAATCACATACTTAAAGTTAATGAATACATATAATTAGGCTATATATCAAAGCTATATGTCAAAAGTGAATCGAGTGAATTTAATCAGACTTTTCAGGTACAAAAGTAATACTAACATGAAGTCCTACTGGATGTTCATGGGCATGGCATAACAGTTGATTTTATCAGATTTCCAAAGTACATATCAAAGCTGAATACTGTGATTTTGAACGCGTACAACACTGGAGGATGTTTGATTGATTGATGGATGGATTACCAGGATAATTCTGACAAGTTATGCTTTCACTGATATATGCAGATTACTTTTACGTAATCGAAGTAATTAACTTGACTTCAAAAATGTGCCAGGTGACCCGTAAAGTGTCAGCTACAGCTACTCATACGATTGTGGTACACTTCCATGGTTTTGTTTAACACTTAGTATTGACTTGAACAAGATTTGAACAAATGCCTTTGACTCCAAAAGTGTCAAGGTGACCATAAGTGTCCCCACAAAATTGTGATTACTATCCGCTTCCACTGCTATGTCCACCTACTTTAACGTAATTTAAGGAATGTGTTTGACGTCAAAAATGGGCTGGGTGACCTATAAAGTGTCAGTTTCAAATAAGATTATAGAACACTTCAATGGCTCTGTCCAACATTAAGTTTTTATTTGAAGAGAATAAATATGACGCCAAAAGTGTTCCAATGACCTAAAAGGTGCCCCGATAATTCTGATGATTATATGCTGCATCTGCTATATTCAACTTATCTTAGGTAATTGAAGAAATGAGTTTGACTTCAAAAATGTGCCTGATTAACTGAAAGTATATGTAACAAAACGGATTGTGCAACACTTCCTTTGCTTTGTCAAACATTTAGTATTGAATAAAGAAAATATATTTGACTCTAAAAGTGTCCCAATGACCTCAAAAGTGTCCCCTGATAAATTTTCATGGCTACAAAATCCCATTACCAAATCAAACTACCAACACCTAATTGGAGGGATTGCTTTAACTTCTGAAATGTGCCAGGTGACCTGTCAAGCGTTACTTACTTGTAGGATTATGATACACTTCCACTGCTTTGTCTTATAACATTTGGTATTGAATTTGAAAACAATATATATGACCCTAAAGTCTTCTCCATGACCTCAAAGGTGTCCCGGATAAAACTGATGATATATGCTGCCTCTGCTATATTAAACTACTTATACATAATTGAAGGAATGTGTTTAAATTCACTTATGTGCGAGGTAACCTGTAAACTGTCAGTTACGAGTAGCATTATTGTACACGTCCACGACTTTGTCCAACATATATTTAATTGAAAAATATCTTTGACTCCAAAGTGTGCCACATCAAGAGTGTCACTGGATAATTCTGATGATTACACTTGTATGCCTCATTGCTCTATCCAACTACTTTTGTCTAACTAAAGCAAATTGTTTAATCGTACAAGTAAGCTTAATATTTAATTTTAACTTGAATTATTAAATAGTATTTATCTCTTTGACTTTGAAGTTAAACTTATCAACCTTCAAACATCCCTCTATAAGAGATGTATGTTGGAAAAAACCCCAATCCATTAACCTTGTTAGTTCTATTCTAAGCTATGATTTTGCGTTGTTTGAAGTGTAAATATCAGCAAATACTATGAATTCAAAACCGTCCCTGTGTATTGGAGCTTTATTGATGAAAAACACCAGTCCCACCCCTTTGTAATAATGTGTCTTTCTTGTATCTTTATATCCAACATGAAAAATTAGATAAAATAACATCAATATGAATCCAAACATTGATATTACTTTAAATCTTTACCTTAATTTTACGATGTGTTTTTCAAAACACTAGTTCCCCCTTAACAACGCTTTAGAGATCTAAACTTATGTAGAAATACTTGAAAATTATGTCACGTCATATGTTGAAAACAGACGACTTTAAATATACAACGTGTGGGAATTAAGCCTTTCAATTAACAGACTATACATGTTTTACTCTTGGGTGGGAAGATTTAGATGCTAATTCATCAATTAGCATCGACAGATTCACTTGTAATTCTCCAATACTACAATTCTCACGTACAGTGTAAAAAGTAATCGGCGATACAAGGTATATAATCAAGAAATCAGGTCAACATAAGATCATAATTCGACAAAATAGTGGTTGGCATCTTCTGACATATGACACTAATTTCTGAAGGAAGCATTCTCACCTGCATCCTTTAATCATCCTAAGACATTTTGGCCCATATGATGTTTCCTTCTGTGTCTGGAATACTTCTTGTGCGACAAGACTGACTCCAGGTATTTGTTGGTTGATCCATTTCGATCTGAAGTCTGGGTCACCAAGGTGAGCTTTATCAGGTAATACAAGTTCCAGGCCAAATCTGAGAGCATCAATATCGATAGTCTAAAGATTGACCAGAAAAGAAAATTAGACTCAGATATGGATGCAATCAACTTAAGTATTCTTATTATGAGAAACAATACCTTGAAATTTACCAACAAATATTAGTGTAGGATATTATGAATATATCTTTTTGTGGTATTTCTCAACATATTTATTTTAAATGATTTCAAATTATGTAATGTTACAAACAACTGAGAAAATGAGGAGACGTTTGTTAGAATCACTTCCAGTCTGCACATAGTGTAGCTCTTTGATGAAAAGTCATGTCACAGAAGATTGAGATTTGAATTCAACAATTGGCTTTTGGCATCTTGCATCCTAATTCTAACTTTTTTTGCAAACAGGACCACCTACCAGTTCATTTTCTTGAACAACTGTACCTAGTTTCTCAAGTAAATGTGGCATAACATCCACCATCTGTTTTAAACGATGAATACGTTTTTCGATAGAATCATATGTTGTGTGAATAAGTGTCAGATTTGGGAGTTGTACATCGTCTGACGAAGTTCCATCGGTATTACTTCTTTCTTTACTTTGCAATGCAACACGGATTGAGTGGTACACGATCTAAATAAATCAGTCATAAATTGTAAATGTTTAGCTTTGTAACATTGATGAAGGACAGAACAATTAGAAATGACAATAAATTATTATCCCCAAATCTTAAAGTTTTATAATTGCTTATTGCAATATGGCTGTTACGTTTTACTCAGTAAGAACCATTGCCAAAGCTTAGTTGTGTTTGTTTATCAATAACATAGAACTGATCTGAAAGTAATATTAAGGTACTGGCTATAAATACTTAAAGATAGGGATCCTCCCGTCTGCGGCTTAGCGGCTTACCTGTTGATAAACATCGCCGAAATTGACGATGATGGTCGTGAAAATGAAAGAAAAATGATGCATGTTCTTAAATTGCCAGTTTGTGGCTCTCCAATTACAGCAACATCTTGCCTAAATATAATGTTGATGTGTCCATTCTTGTATATGAAGCTGCGTCGGCTGCGGTGGCCATTTTCATTAAAGCCACCACTCTAATATTTTGGATATGCACAAGGGTTGTTGGGATATGTTGTACATAGCAAGTCAAAGCCGGGAATGCTGTCGCTAATCATTTGAATGACCGAGGTGTCATATTTGGCCACAATGTCATCATATCGACCGTAGAACTTTTGAAAGTCGTCACGAGTCTTTTGGATGTGTATCCCTGTCTCACTAGTTTTGATACCAATAAGCTGTGTCTCATTTGAATCACAAGGAATCACAAGCCCTACATACAATATCTGAGAAGTTGAGACACGTTCACACCGTAAGCAGGTGCAGATGGAATATTACTTGATAGGTGGGGATAATTTATGATTTCAAAATCGACATCACCCCTTTTGCCATACAGCTTTGTGTGTAGCCCATTAGTACACACTTGTAGGAACAGATCAAGATATGAAGCTGAGTTCTTACCCTCAGTTGTTTCTTTGATTTCAAGCTCATCAGGATAAATATGATGTAAGTAATTTGATATGTCTAGACAATTACAATTGTGTACTTAAAGGGAGGAGTCCCGTCTACAGCTTCGCGTATGGGGGTCCCTTCATTGGTTCTCTTTAGTGATTCATATATTGTATCACTTCATACAATGTTTAGACAATTTTGGGACCAATCCTGATGGGTGTAGCATGCTAGCAGGGTACGCTTACCAATTCCGGACACCTGATACCACCACTAACTATCAGTGGTTCAGGATGGTCCTACTTAAATTTGTAAATCTCAAATGTCCCATGGACCTGGTAATGTATTACCTTGAATGGAAATGATTATTGGACCAGTTTCATGTCATATTACGGCCTAACATATCAGTAACGTGTCAAATGTTCTGCTCTTTAGAAACCTATGAACAGTCGTGTTTGCCATTGCAAGGACTTGGCGCAGTGTAAGTTTTCACAACCGTTACTATCTACATGATAAAGCTACTTGAATACAATCACCAATTACATGATGGGTGATCAACGAGAAACTCTGTTATTATGTAATGTTATACCTCAAATTCTCTGCAATCGCTTGATTTGTATACCAATTGTACAAAGTCATGTAAATAAGAATTCAGTAGGGTGTTCTTGTCAACTCCATCATTCATATCAATTACTTTCTTCAAAACTTTCCCCATCGGACCACTCTCGAAGATACTCCAAAGACGATTACCTGCCAAAAGAGAGTATGAATTAAAGTATAAATTCGGAAGCATTAAAACGAATTTTAACAGAAATAACATCTTTAGTTTAGTTACACAAAGAGCATCATAGCTTGCTGGGGTCAGGGCCCTACAGGATTAATAGAAACATCTTTCTAAATGTAATTTCCAAACACAACGATATCATTGAAAATTTTGTTTGCGCGATGATTCCTATAAACACCACGTTCGCTCATGATAAGAAGCCATCGTCTCTGTTTTGGTACGGTCGTTCGGAACGGCGAACGACAACTAATAATACGTAATCACTATTTACAAATTTTTATTTTCTCGAGCTGATTGTTTTTCACTAAAGGCGGGCAAGTTTGTCATGTGTCATAGTTAAGTGTCTAGCATCTTCGATGTTGGAATATTTGGTACATTTTACACCTGAACTGTCTGGAGGGCATGTCCTACTTCCCCAATAGAACACAAAGTTACAGTACTCAATTTCCCAACGGGCGATCCGACAAAGATTTCTTTAAACTCCCCATTATCTCTAAAACTAGCGATTCTTAAGAAACGTTATGCGAGTTTCAATAGTGGCCATCCCGTAAAAAATAATTGGAGGGATCGCAGTCAGAAAAATTGTAACAACTTAGCTCGATTATTGAACCACTCCTTTTTAAGGGTGGGGATTTGGCAAAGTGGTTTTGACTGTGATGTCTTTGCTAGGTGACTGGGTGCCGTGCGTTGTGAGTTCCAATCCGACCGAAAATCTACTGAATGTACCGATTTTAAGAAATCTGCTTGATAATCTCCTGCACTATTTTTCAAAAAAGCCCTCACACATTGCGGTCAAAATATTCTTTTCATGGTTAACATTGGGATTAGTTGTGTCATTCAAATAGTTTGACAAGGCAGATTTAACAGATTTCTAAGGCATGATTATAACCATTTTAAAATGCATAGAAAACAAAAAAAAAATAATCTTCATCTTTCTAAAATGGATGTAAGTGTCATAACTAGGCTGTTAAAACGGTACGTTTTTGACTCACCCTCTTGTGTTGTTTTGATGAGTTCTTGGATTTTCTCATATAATATCCATGAAAACGGTAATTTCATCTCTGCACTTGTTGCGACTCCTCCTTTATATGGTACAATGCGGTTATGTACCGACCCACTGATAACATCCTCATTATTTAATGTTGTGAGATTTTCATCATTGAACATGGCAAGCCAAAGCTGATGTTGCCATCCCAAAGGTGTGAATCTCATGAGCTGTCTGAGACCATTGTTCCTATCCATGTAAGAAATTAGTTCAGCTAGAATAGGTGTTACTACTTTTACAAGCTTCAGAGCTAGTGTTCTTCTGAATGTGCCACACTCTGTCAGAGCGCTTGCTGAAAAGAGAACATCAAAAGCCCAACTGGCGCCTTCATTACCATCTTCTGTTTCTCTCCTCTGGAGAAGTATACCAATCCGTTTTGCCAAAACTGAAGAAAATGTCAGCGAGTCTGAAATGGACGAATTGAAGACTTTGCTTGTAAGTTCAATCAGAAATCAACGTTTTCGTTTACGAATCAACATTGAAATACACATACATCTCTATAGCATTTTGAAGGTTTTTGGGACAGAAATAATGTAGTCATCACATTCAAGAAGATAAGCAATTGTGGTAAAATAAGCAGGATCTGTGGTAATTTTATATTCCATGAAGTGCTATAAATTAATGCAATGTATAAGAGTGATTCTACGAAACTAACCCGAAAACTTCTCTGCTGTGCTTTCCTGAAGTAAACATTCGAGAACTGGCACAAGCTTTGTACTTGAGTTATCCCCTTGGATGGTCTCTTCAGATATGTTCTGCTGTGGCTCAAGCCTTGCAATAGCATCTAGGAAACACATCTTTATTACAGCCGTGGTACGTACATCACTTTTCCTGTCACTAAATATGCCACTCAAGGGTTTGTTCACTAGGGAGCACATATCAGGACTGTCATCACTCGGCAGTTGTAGGTCGTCGATATGCATTGATACCCAAGGGTGAACTTGAAGATTGGTTACTATATTTGGCCTTGATCGTGATAGTTGGAGGATAAGCACAACATGGGCAAAATGATTTGGGCGTTTGCATCGCTCATCTTGAATCAAGAATCGAACAAAAGGCACAAAGCGAGGATCTCGTTTGTGAGGCGCATACTGCAGTAATAATACTTCGGGGTCGCCACTGTCCCTGTTGTAGAAACTCCTGAAATATACACACGGACAAGGCATGCCATTAGTGCCTTTCATTCTAACTGTATACACAGTAAGGTCATTTCATCACATTTCAGTCACCCTACCAAAGAAGTATATTAAAGGTCTATTGAAGAAGTGATATTTGATATCGAAGTACAATTTCAAGTCATAGTACACTGTCCGTGTAATATGGTTGGATGGAATAGGTTCAGAGAGTCTAAGTAAAATAAGTAATGATTATGGTCGTAAAAGAAGAGCACAAAATGGCCGCCTGGCTTCAACATCGGATTGTGCCATGACCGAAAGTGACATGCATGTGTACATTGTCCTTATGTCACCCTTTCATAAAATCTGTTTGGGCATGCCTCGGAGTTGTAAGAAAATAGCCATCTGGTAGTCACATTGTACGGTACATTTACAAACAAACCAACGGACATATGTATGTCATGGTACAGTCCTAACAAATTGACGTGAACATGTATATCATGGTACATTATCCCTGTACGAAGTTTGAATGAAATTTAAAAAAATACGTGCATATGTCTGACACAGCACTGGATAAGTGTAGCACCTTCGAAACAAAATCAGTCCAAATACGTCTACGTTTCTATAGATATGGAGAAGTGAAACAAAATGACAGCCTGGTGACCTTATTGGATCGTGTCACAAGACTAATAGACCGGTATAATAAGTACTTTTGATTATGTTGTTGTGTCAACTTGACAAACATTGGTGTAAGCATCTCTATGAAGGGCGCTTTGATGGACGGACAGACATGCGATCTGACATGACTAAAACCATAGTCTCCACAAACTTCGTCGACAAGACTGATATCACAAGCAATACGATGGTTTCAGTCGGGTTCGAACTCAGAACATACCGCACCCAGTCACCTAGCGGAGAAGCCACAGACAAAACCGCTTGGCCAAATCCCCAATCTCAAAAAGATTGGTTCAATAACCGAGCTAAGTTGTTACAATTTTTCCGACTGCGACCCCTCCTCACGCTGTAGAGTTCGTGAAGCACCCACGCTCATACGCTTACTATCACACATCGCACACATTTATTATCGAAGCGAAGCAATGAATATATTGCTTAAACTGGGCGAAAGACAGCCCAAGGGACAATTCTGTCCACCAGCAGAGCTATCAACCCAAGGCAGAAATACGGTGTTTTCAGTTTGGTTCGAACTCACAACGTGAGGTAATTAGTCACCTAGCAATTATTGACAATACATATTTATTCTCTGGAATACTAGTTTTTAGAAATAATATCGGCAACAAGTTTTTGTTTTTTCAGCAGGCGATTTCGCCGAAGGCTTAGGTAAGGTGGAGGGGACATAAGTAAGACCCCTTCAAGACAGTGGAACCGAATCCACTTGTTTATTTATTTCTCTAAAACATTTTGGTGAGAATTGCGTTTATTTTTGGCCTAGGAGATTGAAATATAAATTCTCATATGAAGTTTTCCGCTAAGCGATGTAGGCTGGGAACTATTATGCCATGGGTTGGCATCTCAGTAAGTGCGCATCTCTCCTCACTCAACTTTGAAACGTTTTTGTAAGATGTGATTTAACTCAACTTTGAAACGTTTTAGTAAGACTTGATTTAAGTTTCTGTAACTGCCAGATTTAAATGCTTCCTGAAACTTTTCCTGGTGCCATAGTTATGAAGAATTGAGCTCAATTTCCGACTCCAGCTCTTCATCCATTTTAAAACATTTTATTCATTTTAGATTATGAGTTCAAACCCGATTCAAAACACCCTATTTTGTACTCTGGGTTGATAGCTCTTTATGCAGAGGTCACCAATTCTACAAAATGACAAGATATTTTCAAACAGAACAGACTGTTTTTCAATTGCCTTTGGAAACAAAGAGTCAGCAGTTCTAAGTCTAAGGAAAATGCCGCAATTGTTATCTGAAGCATCACACTTCATTCTGTAAATTGGACTAGGGATCCAGTTCGACGACTTGAGAAATTCCAAAGTCACAATCCTACCCCTCCTCAACGTAACGCTGATGCTTCACCTCAACCCAGAACTGCAAATAATTTGCAAGCTTAACCTACGGCAACTACGTGAACTTTGCAACCTCGGATAAAGGAGAAACTACTCTTCTGAAAACTGCTGTTGTAAAAACCGTTAATGCTGTCGTGCATATCGATGAAGGCTCTAACTGTTCATTCATCTATGAGACTTAATTCAGAAACCGAGCATTAAACCAGACGGCCACATCAATACTAGAATCGCAACGTTGGGCGATTTCTCTTAAAGTAAACGCTTCAAAATAGTTACATTCACTCTTTATACTAATGACGGACCAATGGAAATGAGTGTGCTCATCGCATCAAAGATCTCTGCCATGAAGAACTTCATCAAGAAACCTTCCTTATCCATGGGGTTTACTGTAAGCCCATCCCATCTCGAACGCGTCCTCCTTCGAAATCTCCATATTCATTGATGCTGATTACTCACGAACTTCTTCAACAGTGAAGTCATCGAAGGACTGAGACCTTTATGCCTGTTATGTCTGCCGTTATGTCCGCATTTGGTTACCTTCTATCTGGATCAACTACTAGCTCGAGAAACGCTCGCCATGCTTACTCGACTATTCTACATATTGCTGCGCACTCTTTGGAAGAAGAACCGAAACTTCAAACTCTCTGGGACTTAAAAACTACCGGAATTAGACATGAAGAGAATTCAACAGACACTAAAATTGCATTCACAAACACTCCTTGAGGGTGTGGGGGATGGGGTGTGGTTGGCGGGGATTCATAAAAAATTCTAAAATTGTTTTAAATGCCACCTAACAAACTCATAATGTGTTCTAGTCCCCTTCTGACTTGCTATAATTTGGAATGCCCAAAAGAAGGCAAAACGTGGCTAATACAGTTAGCTTCATCCAAAAATTTCAAATCATAATACACGGGAGCTTATAGGGTAAACTATTAACATTTTCCCCATACAAAAACAAGCTATTTCTATACATTTATATGTGTTTGATAATTCATGTTAATGTGCTTTGCTTGAAGTATTGGTAAAAAGGATTTCACCGATAATGTTGGATAATGCTGGATAATTGATATAACTGTACTTGACTAGAATATGGTGGTTAAAAGTGCACATGTGTACAAGAAGTTTGATTTTAGGATTTCACCGAAAATGCTGAATCATTGTACAATAGAGTCTGATTCGATAATTGATACAAATGTACTTGATTCAAATAGGGTGTTCAAAAGTTCAGACGTGGACAACAAATGTGATATTTGAATTTCACCCAACATTATTATTTCACTTCTCATGGTAGTGTATATGTAAAGTATTAAATATTTCCCCTGACAAAATTTGCTATATAAGTAATATGTAGGTATATAATTATGTATATATGTAAGTGTTGTTAAATATTTACTTTTAGGCTGTAACAAGTTTCTCGATAAACATTAACAGTGCTCCTACAACTTCAAGCCAAACAATAGTAAATGAAGGTAAACATTGAGCTGTTGTCCCTTTTGCGATCACATAGGAAAGGTTTGGAAATAGGATGACTTCTTTCACCTGCTATGAAAACTGGACACAATTAACAAATTTGTAGAAAAGGGGCATTAGGTGTACCTTTTGGCCAATAAAGTATGTTTTGTTCTGTGTATCGACTGCAGTTTCTTGTTCGGCTCCCCACAGCATGCTAGAATAACAAAATTTTGTTTTCTAAATACTCTGTTTATGCTAATTTAAGTCATTGTCAATGATGACAAATACATTTCAATCCGGACTTGAATTTAGTTTTACACAACAACAATGCTGACTGTACCCATATGGCCGTGCTGGACCAGTAATCACACTTACGGGAGTAAAACAAGAAACTGCAGTGGAAAACAAAGCCACCCACAAATTAGCCAAACTCTTTATCTTAAATTAACAACCCGTATTTTATATCGATCAGAGGCAGTTTTGTATCGAGTCTTCCCTTTAAGTCCCCAAATCCTTTCAAGTTTTGGTAGGTTTATACATAACACGCCACCCAGTCTACTCCAAGCCCATCATTGCTTGACAGAATTTGTCATCTTAGCCACCCACAAATGTGCACTACATACCGGACTACAAACAACGGTTACTAAACTTCGTCAATAACACTGATTCCCAAAGATACGACAGTCTTATAAGAAGTTAATACGCATATGTTTTAACTGTTTAGAAGTTATTGGCAAACCATATCGGTATAACAGTATCCATTCCAAGCCCCTCATTAGAAATATTGCATAATCAGAACTCCGCTATTCATATTACCAGTGTGGACTTTGCCTGCATGCTGTACGTCAACTCGTCTCTTAACGATAAGCAAGCAAAGTTTTATGATTGTCTTTTCACTTGTGCTGTATCGGAATTATCAACTGCTTCATTCTTACTCGCCTTCTGCCAATTTTCTACCCGACATACTCTCCCCTTGAAGATGATCTCCAACAATGGTACTACATACCTCTTTGCAGGTGATGAACTTCACACACTATTGACTCATCCTGCATACGTCAATATATGCCTAACAAACGCATAGAATGGTCTTTTATCATTATATTATTGTACTGCATCACCATTAATACATTGTCTTACTGTAGATACTCAGATAATATACATTTTTAGATTTTGAGCTGTTAGGCACAGCTTCTTATCACTGTTTATTCTACCGACCAGAGAGTTTATCTGCTCGAATATGTGTTCAATCCATCATGTGCCTTTTCATGACTCATCGACTTTTCCCGCCAATATTTCTTTATCAATGGTAAACTTCGCTTTCCAAAATCAGAGACATTTCTACCATCAACAGAGACACTTTACGTCACTTGACTCCATGGTGATAATCTCTCACTCAAGTGTTATGCTCACTGCATGTAGCCACTGTGTAGTTTTAGTTTAGACACAAAGTAATCATCTACAGTATCAGACGACTTCATCGAAGCTCCCTACTGGTCTTTCAGACTTGGCCATATCCTTGTCTACCTACAGGAAAATTATATTTTCCCAACAGTCCTTTCAATGTTTCCTAACATCATTTTTCCACATTCGCCTTCTACTCACTGTAAGTATGAAATCAATAAAAAAAATTTTTCATTAGGAAACGTTGCAAGTTTTTATTTGTAAATCACAACCTTGATGAGTCTGTAACTTTTCTGGTCGATTGGACATGGCAGACGTCAATCCTTCTGCCAGGAGAACACTCTTGAAAACTTGAAGCCTATTTGCTGTGGACATCAATCACCGTAAGTAAATGTCGGATTCCACGGTTGTTGCCTGCAAATACTGCATCTCTACTAAATCTGCTTGCCATTATCCGTTTACTTTTACACAAAATCTTATATGACCATTCTTCCCTGGATTGTTCTATGTAATATAATGTGTACTTCAAGTAAGTCCTCAGCCAATCTTAACCTGCCTACAAGTTCATTTTATTTGAGTTTCAGCTCCATAAAAACCTGTCTCTGCATTGAAATAGATCTCTGGCTGTTGTTATCAGGGCTTTATAGTATCTGCACTTGCGGTCACGCTTGCGACTGAGTTGGTTCCTCAACTCTTGTGATCCAAAATGGATTGCTAAAACCTGGTTTACTGCTTTGCTTTGAAAGTCATAAGTATAAACAGTATACCTTGCTAATGTTTCAAAATAAAAGCAAATTGAGAAAAAAAATGGGGAAACACAGAAGTTCAAGTTCCAGTGGATTATATCAAAAGACAACATAAGTACCAGTACATGAACTACGTACGTACTACGACAAATACATATCATACAATTACATGCCTGTAGTTGAGCTCAAAATGAGACAAATAATTGAGAATTTGTCCGTTCACATCTTAATTTGTGGTTAAGTATGTTCTAATCTCAAAAGTAAAGTTATCATAATACTCACTAAAATCGTTTGCGTCATAAAAAAGTTAAAAGACATTCCTTCTCTCATTATGAAATAGTTCACAATGTGCATTTCTGTCTTCCCGGGATATCTGACTGTAATGAGAGGTCCTTATGGTGTATTAATTCAATCAATCAATCAATCAATCAGCAAAGTTTCTATAGGGCTAAAATCCAAAAACAGTGTTTTGCCCTGTGCCACATAATGGCTAAACCGAAGTGTGTGCTCTGTAGAACATGGGCGTTTTCAGTTTTCTTTTGGTTCAGCGTATGTAACTGCAAGACAACCATATGTGATGGTTTTATAGGTATAGAAAAAGTTAAAAGAATCTTGGTTGGTGAACATATTTGTAGGAGTTAGAACATGGGGCTGGAAAAGATCACTGATTTATGCAGGAGTATGGTTGTGAATAGCCATGAAAGCTAACAACAGCAATCCTGACACTAACTGGTGTCTAATGAAGATGGGTGAGAACTGGGGTGATCGGTACAAATTTCCTGGTGTGTTTGATTAATCTCGCCGCAGCATTTTGACCTCGCTGTAACATGCAGATTGTGTTATCTGTGAGTCCATATAGAAATAATTTACAATAGGTGTATTGCCTTTGGCTTGGTTGATAATATGGGTTTGAGTTCTGTTGAGTCGCCATCTTTGTTTTTTGCTGTTCACGAGGTTGTAAGATTTTCCATCATTCTTCTTCTTCATGATTTCAGATATAATGATGCATTTGAGGATAATAACAGAGATGACGAAAGTTTTTCTTATTTGTGTCTTTGTGGCTATTTTGTGATCTTTTATCTCATGTCGGAAATTAATATCAACAACACCCTGACCTTCACCAACAGTCATGATTATAGCACCTGCAATGCATAGTCTATCCTTATAATGATTCCATCAATTAACTTGTAATACCCCCCTTTGTAACGCATGCTTTTACAAACAACTGAGCCATTTTTATTAATGTTGAAAAGACGAATTCACTCGGTTCACTATCGACTTTTAGGCTCAACATTTTTTTTTCTGATTTCCAATAAAGGTTATTGGCCTGGATAGTACAAACACTTTAACTGTAATACCATTCAGTGTTCATTATCAGATGATGATATTTTTAGATGCAGTGGAATTCTAAATGAATGTTAGCTATTTTAGAAGATTCAAAACTTCTGAAGTATTTTTCAAAGCTGTAATTCTTGTTGTTTACATGTCTCAATTATCCGTTCAATGTAACCTTTACAAAGTTAGTGCTCCAAATATTTCTGAAACATGTCTTAAATATAAACAAAGAAAAACAGCAAGGAGGGACATCTTACTTTAGGACATTTCTGATTTCTTCTTCAGAGGTGAATCTTTGCAAGCTCACCAGATGTACTTGTCCGTCTCGAAGCATCAAATATTCAGAAACAGATTTGCTATCCAACAGTAGTTTGCCATGAGTTGTCACCTATGTTAGAACATATACTCAGATAATAAATCACTGCTTGAACAAGAATAGAGTTAAACATTTAAATAATGAATAAATAAAATCATTGTACACATATTTGGAAGACAATATTATTTGCATAGGTTTAGTCAGTGCAGCTGATATACCTGTGCAAGGAGACCCTCATTTTGTTCACTTGGTCGTTCTAAATGCATCTTCAAGTAATGTGCCAAACTTATATGTTGCTGTGAAGACTGATATTCCCTCTCAATCGTATCAAATTCTTCTTCCTGGAGAGAAGTCATTCTTATTCTTGCAATCGCATCTGGGGTACAGCAGTGTATTAAGGTATTTTTCCCATGCTGTAATACTTTCTGCATTGCCTTGGGGAAGAATGTAAGATGTAAATTTTAGCACAATAATGTAAAGATATACAACAACGGTAATGTAAAGTTAAACATATCATATAGCCAAGGTGACAAGGTAGAGTACTTCATATCCTTTTTCTCCTCTCTGGCACAAAGGTCAGATTAGGCTTTTGTCATGTATAAATCAACTTCTATTACTTCAACCAGTCAATGCGCTGGTAGCTTGGCTTATCCACATACCTCTCTCTGATCAGATATCTTCAGTCTAGAGAAGGCGTCGTGAACGATCTTGGAAATTGTGTCATCATCTATACCAATGAAAACCTCTTCACGCTTGTGTTTACGTGTGTAATCACACGTTTCGTTTCTGTGGTAGGAAATATGTTTACACATGAAATCATTCTCTTTGCTTTTTGTCACGGCATATCAATTAGGCAGGAAACAAAGTATCTCCCTGTGGAGTAAGCATAATTAACGCGCCATGTGCCACGATTCACGATTCACGTTCTGCAGTTCAAGCAAGAAACGGATGCATTTTCACCCAGATTTTCTTTATTAGTCTGATAAATCATCAGTAGGACTTAAACGGCGCCTTCTGTATGTCTGATTGTTGGCCTGCAATACGTGTGTTTACGAATTATACACGAAGGGGCCCGATCTTGAAACTTGGCACATAGGAACCTGGCTGGCCCTATGGTCTAAAAAGAGTTTTGATGAGAAATTTGATCTATCAATTTTAATGTGAATGTGGTCAACTTTAAAATCAGCGATGGCCCAAGAGAGGTGGTCAATATATTCGATGTGGATTGTAACACAGGGGGGGGGGGGGAGGGGTTCATTGTTTGTTGCTCATTGAAATTAGGGAGCGTCAATTTTTTCTTGCAAAATTTTTTAAAGGTCCACTATTTTGAAAAACACTGGCTCTCCATCCCTATAATTTCTTTCTAGCCCCCTACTGTGATAACCTCGGCCCCTTCGTGTAGAATTTGTACAACACACATTTCGCAGGCCACCATTTTATGCATATAAAGGCGCCGTTGAAGTCCTAATGGTAATTTTTCAGTGTACATGTATCGATAAAGTTAATTTGACTGAAAATGCATCTGTGTCTAGCATAAACTGCAGAACGTGAATCGTGACACGAACCATGAATCATGAATCGTGGCACGTTGCGCTTGAATTAGGCTTCCCCTCATTGTGATCACCGTTATTAAAATTACCCCTATATCTTTGACCGCACAATCTGATCTTTCGTTTTGTTTATCTTTTACTCAATATTAGGTACGCGGATACGAGGCTATTGCGCCATGTCAGACTGCACGGCTTGAGTTCTCTCCCTGTAATTGTGGGTTGAGCTCTCAAGCTAGAGTTCCAATTTTGAGTGAACTTTTTGTTGAGAATATAAACCCAGGCTCCAGCCAAACAGATGACTAAATTCGAGCTAATCATATTACAATTTGAGTTCAAAATCGATCACACATTTACTGGTTTTACATAATATTAAGTAAAATTCATTTGGTGGCGAAAAGGACACCCAAGGATGAACCTCCATACAAATGAATGTAAATAGCTTTGCTAATGCTATTTCTACCTCGGTCAATGCACACAATGTTCGTCATTTTACAGTAGGTTGTACAATTACGGAGGGAAACGTTACTTTGAGAGTTAGATCAAGCAATATATGTTACAGTATACATCATTAACAGCGAGTACTGTAATTTACACATAGCATCCAAACTGAGGTAATACTATCTCGCTTATGAGACATCTTGCAATGTCCTGTGCGGTATCAGTGACATATTCTGTCTGCTGAGCAAGGTATTATAAGAAGATTAGTGATTTGGAAAAGAGTAAAAGGGACGCTGGCTAACTTGTGATCCTATGAAAATACAAAAGTAAGACAAATTGACGCAGAGGAGTAGTTAAAATGACTAATGCGCTTACAAGAAGCACATGGAATTTTTAAGCCTTACTATGAAACATAATTAAAATATCAAAATTACAAAGTATGTGAAAAGAAAATGGTAAGTGCATCCATAGACCCTAGAGTTTTCTCTAGGGTCTATGGTGCATCTTAGTTTCTTATATCATCATATCATTGATACACTAAGAAAGTTTTATCAACGTTGGCCAAGTTCTACTGTTTTTTATCCCTAGTTAGCATGCAATGTTAAATATGCACATATTAGCAGATGAGAACATGCTGAATGACTGTCACTTCTGTTATAACACTGTTTCGTTAATATAAATTACAACTTTCAGTAGCTTTGGACGATTTCTTCCTGTCACAAATCCCTGATTTTTATGTTAAATATGCGATATACCTACTCACCCACCTACCAATCAACCCCCTTCCCTCCACACACGCATGTCACCAATCCAACCATGTTTCACATATACATATATCAATAACTCTTATTATGGGACAGATATATGTATGTAAACGACTTTCTCTACTTGTAGTATCAGAGTCCAAAGCATGGTGTACATTTGGCAAATGGATACTAAATGATAGAGTAGTCACCTGTTCCTAATATCTTCAGGTAGCTTGACTTCCACAAATGAATGAGTCCACTCAGTTAGTTTTCGAACACTGTCTTTCATTTCCGGTGTCAGAATATCATCAAATGTTAGGAAATGCTTCTCGAGACGATTGATGAGTGGTATTGGATACTTCTCAATAACAATATCTCTTTCAGCAGCAATGATAAGCCTTGGTCAATACAGGAATACATAAAAAGATAAGGCAAGTTTTAACTATTTATTCTGAAAATCGTCTATAATGTAGTAGTGTAAATCAGTGTTCCAATCTGAGCTTTTATTACACCTCACTCATTCAGCGTGCACTGCCATTGGTTAAACACGACTCACGTGACATGTAAAAGAAGGTGATGATGCCCTCTGCGAACGTGAAGATGCCCTCTGCGAACTTGATGATGCCCTCTGCATTTGATATTACATGGATGACGTCATTTTACTTACTGCACATCCTTTCTGCGCATAACAAATTGTCGTTCGCTTGTACTTGCTACTATCGCTGCGAAACGTCATGCAGAGCTGTCACCGGCACAGTTAGATGATATTTTGATGCAAGTAAACAGCAAACGAACGAAAATGGCAACAAGGAATGCAATTTCTGTGTTCAGCGACTATGCAAGCAACAAATTTGGATACGCCACCGAGGAGATCGGCAAACGTTCAGCGGCAACCCTGGACTCGGCACTGACAACATTTTAGGCTGAGGTCCGGACTCAGAAAGGCGAACTGTACTTGAAGAAGTCTTTGTGTTTTTGTGTCTTTGCATGTTTGCTTGTTCGGTGTAATAAAAATAATAACACATGAGAGCTAGGGCAATATCACGATTTTTTGCCTGCCCTCGGGCTGGTGGTCATGATAGAAATACTGATGATGCCCTCGCAAACGGCTCGGGCATCATCAATATTTCGATCATGACCACCATCCCTTGGGCAGGCAATAAATCGTGATATTGCCCTCGCTCTCGTGTGTTATTATTTAAATATCATCCCAAATATTTCGAAGGGACTAAGCCCTTCTTCTTCACTGGGTTCTCAGCAATCACTAATCTCGAACTGCAACTTAGACTAGTCCCCAGTCGCCTGGCTTTTCTCGGTAGCTGAGTTACTGGCTGTGGGCCAAGGCGCTCACCCCACGTTCTACGTAACAAGCCTCCCGTTAGCGCAACAGTCTGCTGATGTTCAGTCCTTCAATTTATTACATATTATGACAATTATTGCCCACAGACTTGGAGCAAGTGTAACTCCCCGTATTAAGTTCAGGACATCCTTACAAGACAAAAGAATAATTATGTAATAGTCATGTAATCTGTTTCTAGTGCATGGCTTAACGAATTTAACAGAGAAGAGGGCACCCTGGCATTTTGCCATGCACCAAAAGCCTATTAACATAACTGTAACATAATTATTCTATTGCCATGCAAGGATGTAAAATATTCTGAACCTTACCAGGAAAGAGTTCCTTAAGCGCTCTCCCCCACCCGATTTGTTTTCTTAGGTAGAACAAACAATACTTTAAAGTATGCTAACCCTAAGGCTAACCGTTACCCTAATTATTAAACCTCCAAAAGTTGCATTTGATGTGAAATTGGTTTTCCAAGGAAAGTCCGCAATTAAAGTGATTTCCAGGGGTGGGGGCCTGAAGCAACTTTGCCCTCTTGTTCGAGATCAGTGATTGTAGTGGACCAAATGAAGAAGGGCTTACTCCTTTCGAAATATTCGGGATGTTATAAGCTCAGAGTGGAACATTGATTTACACTAACCTGGAAATGTAACTCAAGTATTCATAACTCAAGAGATACTGTAAAACAAGATGAGAATGACATCTGACCTTACCTGAAATTCTTATCGACAAGAGCATTGCAGCGATGTGTTCCTAGGCCTAAGTTGACATACTGACGCTCACCGTATTCAAAGTAATACTGTAAAGGGAACGAAATATTTTACCTAGAAATTATATTACAGTGATATTATATCATATCAGATACTGCTAAAGTAACAATTTTACCATTGTTTAAAGCTTTCGGGGATAAACACAAGGAAACAAAAAATCTCTTGTAAAACACAAGCATACCTGATTCATTGTATCATACAGAGATTCATACAAATTTTCAGCATTCATCAAAACAACCGTCTGTCCGGTCTCCATGGAAATCTTGATGCGTCTGATGTTGCGACAGACCTGAAAATTATTCACAATAATCAAATCGTTTTGGCAGTTGTTGGGCTCTGTTTTAAAATAGTTTTTTGCATGTGTTTGTGTTCAGCGAAAGCATCGAAGCAAAATAAAAAACAAAAAACAAAACAGAACAAAAACACAAAAAAGGTTCACTCTCGTGTTAAAATCATAAAACAATATCCTCGTACTATATAAAGCTGTGACACACTGGCCTCCATATAAGATGTTATCCTGACACAAACTGACACGCATGTGTATATCACTGTACATTGTCCTTGAGTCAACTGTGAATTAGATCTGTTCAGGCATGTCTGGTAATGGTTGAAATCGACATATGTAAATTATGTAAGTTGGATTGTGCATCGATTCGACTTTGAAAGAAATCAGTCCCCACATGACTAGTTAGAGCTTTAGACATGAAAATCGAACAAAATAACCCTTAGGGGCCACATTCGATTGGCATTAAAAATGGATAGTACTGCCTGGACAATTTGACAACATTATGTGTGACATAGGGTAATGACCTTGTACCTATACTTTAAAATCTGTTTGTCTGGGCATCTTTAAGAACTTGTACGTAAGGACGCTCTGAACGCAGGTGAGTCGTTCTTACACGTTTATGCACCGTATAGATGCCCAAGTTTCTTTTTTTATTTGACAAATACTTTTCGCTAATTTCAAATGTATGTTAAAGAAACTCTAAAGATAATACAGGACTTAAAATGAAAAAAAAACCACATTGTCTCTTGTCAGCTTTACCTCAAAGTTATGTGAAATTTGTTTTTGAGCGCATATACCACATTTTAACGTAAAGCGCTATTTGAATTGTCCCAAACATTTGGATTTAAATTTAAATAATTAAAAGCTTTAACTCAACAATGAAGTGTTTACAGAATACCAAGAGAATACGGATGTCTTCTGACCTTCTTAAAATATTAGATATACTAGGTAGCTACCTGAGGTGATTCACTGTCGCACAATTATTTTCAGAGCATCTTAGCCTATTGCTAAAGAGGACGTTAGCTGCAAGATTTGATAACATCTTTATCATGTTTATTCTAAAAGCATTCGCGTTTTTCTTCTCCTCCCCAAAATAGTATTAAACTGCAAATACACTGCATAATATGAAGTGTACTATATTCTAGACAAAAATTTAGTAGTCAATATCAAAACTGGGAATCGCCTTCATTCGGGCTATGGTGAAAAGCAAAACTGGGGATATTCTGTAATTAAAGGCTTTAAAAACACTATATCATTAATTGAAAATGCTCAGAAAGTTGAAGGTGTCAGAGATATATTGTTGAGGAAAAACGTTTGGAGAAAATACCATCACAGGTGAAAGTTACAAAATAGGCAAAATCTTTCATATTTTGTAACTTCTGAAAATCATATAAACTTTAGTGATTCAAACACTAAAACCGCACTGTAAAGTTAAGTGTTCAAGGATAGAACACCAATTAAATGCCTTTTTGTAACACTTTTTGAACGCGTCTAGACGTTCAGAAATTTAACACTACGTGTTCAACCAACGTTCAATTTTTGAACACACGTGTGCAGATTTTGAACACTATGTGTTCATCAGACATTATATTGAACACATGGTATTCCATATCTGAACACACGCTGCACATGAAATGTGTTCAAAAAATTGAACGCATTTACGCGTTCAAAGGGCTGTAACACTTTTTGAACGCATGGACGCCGTTCAACGATAAGTGTGTTAAAGGATTGAACACATGATATGCACTTGTTGAACACATTAACTTTTGGCGTTCAGGGGGTGTTCAAGCCTGGAAATAACATAACGGACCACTGATATTCAGTAAAATTATTTTATTCTAAAAATACACAAAAATTAGTTGAGTAAAATACAATTATTTAGTGTCAAATGGGTAAATAAACATGGCCACTTTGTAAAGTTTGTCAGAGGAAAACACCAACGGTGTAAACACCTTCCTATCAAAACATAAACAAAGGACAATCTTTATAAACACTGTCGATCGTTTTCAAAATATATGAACAAAGTAATAACAAAACAGGTTTAACTTCAATATTGTGGATTACGTTATATGTTCATACTTGTAAAACCGTACAAAAATATCTGTTTTGAAAAAGCTCAAAATTTGGCTTACTTATTATGTTGAAAACATGTATTCGTATGAAATGTTTACTCCGTTTTTGTAAGATAGTTTAAAACATTTCCTCTTGTATAGACAATTGCAAACATGGAAAAAGGTTAGTCAAGGCTTCTCTGATGCACATGGTACATAGTTGTCCACACTAAAGTAAACAAAACATGTCAAGTTGTCACAAAGTGTCACAGTAAGACACAACATGCAGAAAGTGGGTAAAGGAGTCCTTGGAGGTGTAAAACCCATTTCCTTGTCCAACGAAGTCCTTCATGAACGAAAAGATTTGTTTGTTTGTAATACCTTTGAATAAACTCTGAAATAAATCAGTGACATTTCAAAACTCTACTTCTCAGAAATTAAAAACACATTAACTAATTTTGACTTCGTTTCATAAGTTTTGTTCTGTCTGTCGATAAACATTTGCTGTTGAATCTGGAAATTTCAGTCCTTACTAAAATTCACTTGTAAATGGAAACTGCAGTCTAAAACCAATGGCAACAACCTAAATGTTAGCCATTTCAACACCCATATAGCAATACAACAAACGACTTGGAAGTCGAAAGAGCTCGCAGTGTTATGTAAAGGATCTCTGACACCTCACTTCGGGATGGCCTCACCAAAAATGGGAAAATAGCTGCATAAAATACACAATTGAAGATTTCACCATGATTTGGACATATCAAATTGAGATCATCCCAAAAAACATGTGTAGCAAATATCAAAGCTATCAGACGGGCCATTTTTAAGATACAAATTTTTTGACCAAAAATGGTAAAAATTGACCCAAAATAAAAACTTGCAGATCATCATAACTTGAATATATCACATTCTGATAATTCCCTATGTCTTAAAAATGTCTGAAATGTCTTTTATGTCTCAAAAATACAAATTTGCACATTTCTGCATAAATTGAACAATCTGAAAAAGCTATCGGCAGAGACTTATGTCAAAAATATCAAAGCTTTTCATTAAGTAGTTTTGAAGAAGATTTTTAAAGATTTTTTGACCAAAAACGAAAAAAATTGCCATGAAAAATAAAAATTTGAATATTTTATCACAACTAGCACACATTTTACGAAGGTCATTCTTAGGGACATGTTTACCAAATATTGAAGACGTCGAACCACCAGTGAGAGAAAAGAAGATTTTTGCCAAAAAATAGCAAAATTCGCCTCAAAAATACAAATTTGCGTATTTCACCACAACTTGAACATATATGATTAGGGTAATCTCTGGGAACCTGTACTCCAAATATTAAAGGAATCGTACTGGCCGTTTTGAAGAAAAAACTTGGGATGTAAGAATTTGTGGACGATGCCTCACATTCACCTATTATATAAGCTCTGCGTCGCTAAAAGCAAAGCTAAAAAACAGTAACAAATCGAGAACAAAAGACGTGTTGATGTACAATACAAAATAATCTAAGATTTGGTAGCAGGCTATGATCAACTAAATGTTACTGGAGCATAAGCCTTCAAAGACGTGACGTCTCCTTCATCAGATGCAAGGGTGCAATGAAGAATTGAAGCAGAAAGCGACAGAAAATTCAGAGTGAAAATTTCAGAAAATTCAGAAATTCAGAGTGTACACTTTTTACTCTGAATTTTTTGTCGCTTTCTGCTTTAATTCTTCATTCCACCATTGCATCTGATAAGAGAGACTACACGTATTTGAAAACTTGTTCTCCAGTAACATTTAGTTGATCATAGCGTTCTACCAAAGCTTAGATAAATTCAGAACAAAAATACAGAAACTTATCAAAATTCAGTTACTGACCCTCGTAAGTTTAAATCTACATTAGAGATGAACTGAAGTTTTCAAGCTTGTTTCCAGACAGCTACCTCTACACTCATCTTCTTCAATTTCTGCACCATCAGTTTCTGTAATAACTCTTCGATTACCAGGTAAATCCAACTTTTCACATCCTGAAAATAATACAACAATAGGTAATATGAGACTTTAAATGAAAGATAAGGTGGCCTTATAAGGTTAAGGAAAACGGGTGACTTTGGTATACAGTGCCTCTTTTCGATACTGTTACAAAATATTGGCTTCTTCTTGTTATCAACTGATGAAAAGTAAAAGAAAGGCCAACTCTCATATGCTGAAACAATAGAGTGTACACTCTGCGATGTTTAACTAATGTTTTATATGCGATTGTGATTACTAAAAGACATGTGTTAGCTGTGATTACGCAGCGGTGTGTGGCATATGGATCGCGCTCAGGTCAAGGGTCATCGCCACAGTTTTGCGGTGATGACCCTTGACCCGAGTGCGATCCATACGCCATGACCCAAAACACCGCTGCGTATTGACAGCTAGTGTATGGTACCAGCCACTGAAAGAAAAAAAGGTTTCTTCACGTATTTTAGCTATTCCAAAGTACTACACAAATAATTTCAAAGGATAATAATACAGATGCTTCAAAATTCAACACCTTTTACTATTTTGGAGAGAAAACTTACCCTTTCTGGTCTTGCTTCCGCACGATCACGACTTCAGCGTGCGTTTACAAGAAAAATGTCGCAACTTCCGTTTTGATGCATGACGGGATAAGAAGAGGCACCAAACTTGAACACCAAGTGTTAAGGAGTAGAACGCCTCTTGCACGCCGATGTTAAAATTAAAACGTTCATGGTGCTTATCTGATTTTCTTTTCCAAATTTCAAAATTTCAACCAGTAATAAACGTGTAAAATTATTTTGTATACTTTCTTTTTTAGAAAAAACATGCTTTCAGTAATTTAAGACCGGAGATATTTTTCACTTAGTGGGAAATTCGTTACATCAAAATCCGTGTACGTTTGCCTAACAGCGATGCAGTAGTAAATTTAATATAGCCATAGTAAAGTAAAAAACACTAAAGATTGTTACTTGTTTTACAGTATCGCAAAATTTCTGTAATGCTGAGTTTTTGAACACTTGAAGGGGATGGTTGTTAACACTACGTGTTCAGGTTTAGAACATCATTGATAATAATATGAACACTAGTGTTAACAATGTGAACACTAGCCGTTCAAATTTGAACACCGACACCTACATTTTTGAACGCGTAAAGACGCGTCTGGCGTCCGCTATTTTTACAGTGCGGTACTCATACAGTAGATTTTCGATCGGATTTTAACTTAAAACGTACTACCCAGTCATCTAGCGAAGACATCAAGGTCAAAACCGATCGAACAAATCCCAACCCTTAAAAAGAGTGGTTATTAAGCGAGCTAAGTTGTCATTCTGACTGCGACCACTCCAAACGCTGCAGATTTCATGAAGCACTTGCACTGACATATTCACTATGACACATACTGATTCTAATTATTCTTTACCCAAAGACCAACGCTACAGATAAATCAGTCCATATTAGGGGGTAATTTATGTGAACCCCCTTTACCCCTAACCTCAGTTACCTAGCTTGCCCTCCAAAGAGTAAGTCCATTACAATTTGACTAAAATGTCAAGCATGGGGAGGAGGGTGGCAGCAGTGTTATATAAAATGGTAAGTATTATTGACAGAAACTAAAATGCTGTGGGATTTTTCATTTCTATTACATAATACAAAATAATTTGATACAACATATACTCAGAGTCCTACGGTCCAAAGGATATACGTCGTAAAATTCCATAAACAATTGTGTAAGAGTAATACTAAATCTACAAATTAAAGATCTCATTGTATTGAAGAATCAACGCCAGGCAGACATAGGTTGAGATTTCGATGTGATTTCTAACAGCTCGTCCATACTGTTATTTACAAACTGTATAGTTATCTTTTTAAAACCGATTGTTTTAAAGTTGATCTTATTAATTCGAAATCATGCCAGTGATATGCACCCTCATATGACAAAACTGAATGGAAGTGATGCACTGAAAGCGGCAAGATGTAATATAGTTGTGTTTTTGCAATCATGTATGCAAAAACAAACGAAAAAACAACAAGAATACAGAAAACCAACATTTTCTTGTAGCATCGAGTTATAGCAACATACATGAAATGTCAACTAAAAACATCGATTGACAAAGGAATTTGTGCAGAGATAGCAGTGTACTGATGAGTTAAGGTAGATTTTGAAAGTGAATGGTCGAAAGATCCCTAAACTTGACAGAGCCCAGAAAATTTAATTGAATAAATTCAACTTTTATAAGCTTCGCAAATAAAGAAACATCGATTGACAAAGGAATGTATGCGTTTTGCACAGTTACATACACTACTTAAACATAAATCTTATATAACGAAACGGAAGAATCTGGAAAACAAGTCTTGAGGTACACACAACGTGGTTCTGATAATAGGAAAAGCACTTTTGTTTATATATTCACATGTTGTCATAACATGTTGAAACAGCTGAATAACCCCGTCTCTAGGAATCTTACAAAAAAAAACATGTGAAGGCAATTGAAAGCCATCGGTCTAAGATCCTTACTTTCTGATTATTTTTTCTCTCTAAATTCTATATGTACAACTATTCTAATTTGTTGAAGGAAGGTTACCTATATGCCGCATAATGACTTCCGGGATGACAAGGGACACTCAATATTTTGTTCAATATACGATATATACGCATCATTTTGACTCTCGAATGAAGAAAAGTAAGCTTTTCAACATTGAACAATCTTGACATGTTTTAGATGAAGAGGGTCATCTCAACTTCGTAGCAAGAAGGCATGGGTAAAACTATTCTAATGCACAACACTGTGGCGTTAAACATACTAATTTAATTGGATATTTCCCCAAAGAGAGGACAATGTCGTATACTTTTTCCTCACAGCTTTCCTCAGTAGACAAAAATGTGATACTCATATTGCATATTACTGACAGCTTTAGGCATTGCTACTATCTGAAGCAGGCTTACAGTCAGTAGATGTTCGATCACATGTGGAGAGCATGGCATTAGTTTACACCCTCAAAATATTATTGTGTTTGCAATGATTGCGTGTGAAAAGGAAACAAAGTGAAAATTGCTTACTTGAGTGTATTCTTCGTCCCTCTTAAACGGACTGCCGTAGATGACTATTGTGTTTTCTTGATTGATTAATGATTCTGTGTCAGCTTTCAAATGCCATATCACATCATATCCAGCACTATTTTTCGTCATGAGAAGTAGGTACCTGGTTTCTCTGTGATGGCATAAAAAGGATGACAAATGAAACCATGTAATCACATGCCTTTACTTAGGCTGTCTTCCGATGTTTTGAAAGACTTTGTTCACGATGTAAAAATTAGAACGTTATGTGACGTCTGTAAATTAAAAAGGCAAGACAGAGTATCTTTCATGTAGTCTCAGAGAAAAATTGCGATTGAAACATTCATCTTTTGCATACATGTAGTCGGTATAAATGTATATATTTCTGCAAAAAGAGGATTTATATACTTTTGACCGAGTGACCGACAATGTGGTTTGCGAATAAAATTCGATACTTCAATATTTGACTTTTCAAACGGATATTACCACCTGTCAATTAATTTCGTCAAATGTTTCAGTAGACAGAGTTCAAGCTATTGACTTACCCAACGGAAGGTGTATTCTTTAAATTAGCACAAACAAGGCCATAGTTTGAATTAACAGCCAACTTTGGAATATCTTGTGAATCCTATATGATATAAGTCATCAACATTAGTATATAAATTAAGCATGTATAGATGGAGTATGCTATAAAGTATCAATAGAAACTTTAAATTCATCTATTTCGCATATGGTCATATCCTCAAAATTCACTTTCAAAATTCATATTCAGGCGTTCGTGACTGCACCTAACCAAGAAGCTTACCTCATTTTCAGAAAGAGTACGACAATGTTGTTTGCATCTTGTTTCAAAGAAACCGATGGCGTCTATGGTTTTATGCCCATCAAAGTTTCGACATACATACTCTTTGAGTTCTTCCCACGTTGGTTTCTCCTTAGTCTTTTTGCAGGCTGCGGATAGCATTTTTATCAGCCTATGCATTGAAAATGCAATATAAATAAGATTGTCAGCATTTTTTGAGATGACATCAGGCATGATTTATAAACCTTCCTACTAAATGTTTGCATATTGTAACCTTCAAGAATATTGTTTACTGTAAACCAAAAAGTAAACCGTCAAATTACTCTGCTCCAATTTATAAGTCACCATCCAAGAGCTGCCAGACATAATTTTCTGAAATTAAGAGATGTTTTACAGAAATTTCGAAATTTAAGCAATAAATTAACGTATGAAATGTCATAATCATTAAATATAACTTGAATCCAATAACTCTAAGACGCCTTCGGATGAAATATGAAAGATTAGATTAAGACGACTGCGCTTAAATTTAAATTACGGTCCAGATAATTTACGTATACCAATTTCATTACTATATTATTGAAATTATAACAACTCGTCTTTAGGCACCAGCGAACCAAATATGAATTTTATCGCCTGAGGTCATTGGAAACGATATTTAGAAGTTCTTTAATCAATAAAGCACGCCCAGTATAAAAAATACCTCGCGATTTTGACCAGTTCACGACAAGTATGCACGAGCGATCGAGAGTGCATATATGAAGAGCACTGGTCAAAACTGAGTGGCGTACCGTCGCAAGGTGTGACTTACTGCTATTATATCATAACAGTATATTGGAATTCGGGCATTGAACGTAAAAATAGATTTTTGCTCTTGCCTAGAGCCCGCTCATGCGCCAGCCTTGGTATATCGTGAATACACAACGGTTCTTTTCGCGTCTCAACCAATCAGATCGCTATATTTGTACCATCATATTCTGGTATGATACAATGTCCAATATCACCTGTTCCTATGTTGTATCAGCATGGGTGTCATTTGTGCTGTGTAAGACAGAGACGAAGTCGAGTGTCTGACGTTGCAAAAATGACGCCATGCCGATACTTTGCACGTACTGGGCAATATTGGGTATTATCAAACCAGTTTATTGATAGTGCAAATACAGCGATCTGATTGGTCGAGACGTGAGAATTACCCTGCTTTATCATATACCCATGTTCATATCGCTCTATCCTTTTGACGTTTACTGTTAAATATCTGGTGTGATATTTTACGGTAAACATCGACACATGCACGCTAAACGTCATCCGTTTTTGAGTGTTCACGAACTACATTTGCAATGTGATTGTAAATAAAGTAAAAAAGAAAAAAAAGAAAAAAAGATGGCTACCACTCTCCGCCTACAATGCGAGCTTACCTTTACAAAAATTTGAGCGGCTTTGAGGAACAAATGCATTCGGGTAGCTAAATAAGGGAATTATTATTTGTTGAATCTTGTAATGTGATCCTGTGGTTATTCCTTGAAAGTTTCAGACAAGCTCTAGCAAACATTTAACCTTTGGCAAGGCACGGTCCATCTCCGACCAGGTAGTGAGCGTGTGACGTGACAACAATGTCGCGCGCGCGACACCTGTTGACATGGCAACTTTCAGTGTACAGAAACAAAAAAGTAACAACAGTATAACTTTACCAAATTCAACATGTTATTCCCGTATTTAGCAGTTCGAGAACACTCAAAAACTGATGAAGTTTACCGGGCATATTTTGACGATCTTTGGCGATATAGGCATAAGTATATGATAACAGGCACTTAAAGGCAGGGGGAGCCTATAAATACCCCCTATCTCCCTGGGCATTCATAATCCAACATGAGTGGCACACGGTAACAGCGTCAACGAATGCTCCCGAAAATCTGGAGCTTTCAAGAACCATGGTGTAAATTAAAGCACTGTTCCAACATATTACGTTTTGTGAATACTTGTGGCATCACCTTGTTGGCTAAATTCTCTCATTTTTTCCATTTTAAGTTGATTTTTGATGCCAAAACTGCTTCGATCCTGTGTTCGAAGCGTCCAAGGAACAATAGATGAAAGCATTCAAACAGCCGTCAATCACGAGGGGACGCGCAAAGGTGCAAAACGATCAAACATTTGTTGTGTACATCGGATCGATTACGATGTCAACAATGAATAAACGATTCTTACAACCGAGCGAAATACTTGACCAACGGTTACTGAACACGAGTCTCAGATGAGTTCAGACACAAACGGACTATTTCATGGTTTCAAGCAGATTGCCTCTCCCTGTTTGTTTGTTGATCTGTGTACCTGTAGGCCTATGAATGGGTGATGTGTATATTGACCTGCAGTACGATATTTTACGATAGATCTCTTTTGGAAATATGTTGTGGCTTAGCCCTGCGTACGATGCCGTGGTGTCCAGGTGCCGTGCCGATTTTATCCCTTGCCGATTTCGTCCCCGCGCATGCGCTGACTATCCAACAGGGCTTCACTGGGACAAGATCGGCAGCTATAGCTGCCGATTTCGG
>LD346101.1:154746-189300 GCA_001465055.1 Ptychodera flava | reverse complement strand
ACGGTTTTTGATTTAAAACGGTAAAAATATCCAGTGCTCGTAAATGCCTGCAAAGTTTATTCAGTGACTGTTTACGCAGCAGTCGTAAATACGACTAGGATTTACCACCACGTAACAACTGTAAACACCGCATCAATAGTCCATACGAAAAGTTTGTGCTGAATCGAGGGAGATAACAATTGCGGTAGGAAAGGTCAGTCCACCATCCGTCAAAGTTGTTGATCGGAGAAACCTGCACAGTGCACCAACTACATGAGTGGCTGTTATAGTTGTACACGTAGTTCCATGGGCTTTCCACTGTCCCTTGTTACGAGCTATGTTCAAAGTGCGTCAAGCTACAAATGTTTTCATGTATGGAGTTACAGACATCGGTGAAGTACCGGTACATTGATTTTGTTCAAAACCACTGCCTGTTTGCTCTTCGTTGTTTTTTGTGTCCCTAACGTCGACTGGCTGTATGTGCGTACAAACATAGCAGTCGGGATTAAGATTTCCTGGATAAATAGATACACTCATAGTTTATTCCGCCTCTGACGCAAAGATACATACTGTTTTACATGTACCACTCCTAGGCCCTGGGATCGATTGCCATACCTTTAAGATACATTAAGAGCACTTTGATTGAAAACGTTATTTTAAAGTAAACATTGAACAAAATATGTAAATTTTCCATTACAGAACAATATTGCCATACATCCAGTATGTCATCCGTTCACTTAAGTATGCTCAGAGTAAAACTGTTTTCAATATGGTCATCTAGTACATGTTCGACAGATCACCGTATGAGTTCTATTAAACCAATTCAAAACTATCGGAAAGGCGGTTTAGACAATATATTTTGTATATTTGTATATTTGTATATTTCCATATAGAGAAAAGAAGCGATTATATACCTTCTTCATTCTGACACCTACCCATAGAAATCTCGTAAACCATAATATTCACGCTCTGTCTTGCACTTTTCAAACAGTTCTGCATAAGCTTCAGACATAGGCTCTATGAGGGTTTCCATTTCTTCTGCTGATGCACTGATTTGCCTTGGTAAACAGATTAACAAGTAGAAATTTGAAGTTGAAGCAGGAAATTATGTGATGTACCCTATTTGTTGGCTATTTGTACATCGGTATGGAGCAGAGTTTTCTATATGTTGTCAATTTCAAGGCTTTCTGAGTGATAAATAAAAATAGGTCATCCATTGACATGAGCTGTCAACTATGGCATTGCCTTGGAAGCAATTTCGATTACATACCTTATATACACAATAATCTTTATTACAAAAACGAACGAAAAACGAACACAACTAGTCTCATCCTTGTTGATTTCCAGGAAACATTAGTCAAAGTATTTTAAGGTAAATTGTAATGCGAAATCTCACCAATTCTCGTGCAACAGTATATTTGACTTTCTTGCAATTATGCCGATCGGCTGATGCTTATATGCTTTCATGAATAATCATAATTTTGTCTGATATCAGTGGGTTCAGGTAATGTAGGATGACCCTAAACTATATCCACATGAATGCTCAGATGGGGAAAGTACTAACCGCCGGGAAATGTACGCTCTTTTTTCACCTTTTTTGACCGCCTGTTTACAGCAGCATGTCATACAGATCATGCTTTCGTAAATCGTTTCAATGTCTGTTTACCTTGCAGTGTGTTTGATTTCTTCTCTGCTGGGTACATCTCGAATGACAAATATACCTCTATTCATCTTAGCTGGATCAAGTGCCCAGTTTGACATTCCTATAAATCCTACTTTCGTCAACTTTTCAGATGTGTCACTGCCTTCAGCGCAGCCTGATTCAAGTAGTGGATGAAGAGTCTTTTGGTAAGAAGTACAGAATGTAAGAAAGTCATTTAACATCAAGCAACTGCCTGGATGGCTAGCAGAGAACTGGTCAAAGTATAATCTCGCACAATATATAAACCTGTGTGGACATTTTCTTTCCTAAATAACGTGATATTTCCGCGTGTATGAAGACAAATTCAGTGAAGAGTAGGGGTTTAAATGCCAATAATTACTTTCGTTTTGAAACAATGAACAGGAACTCGAAAATACTCAGAGATACTTACATATTAAATATACATTTTAACAAATGCATGTACGTTAGTATTAAAATTAGCGACTAGTTCCTTGAAATACGTCTTTTCTCTCGATTGCGCGTGATTATTTACTGTAACTGCATGCACCGGGTGGGTACAATACCTTTAATGGCAACAAAGGTGAATCTTCTGCTAGACCCACTTCATCCAAGACTACAACACCAATAGTTCCATCACTGAGTTGCTCTTTCTGGAACTTGGCACACTGATTAAAAGTTTCAATGATATTTTGTGGGGTTGTATGCTGGCTACATTGACAAGACCACATTTGCACCTGCAAACAAAAATGAACAAAGCAATACCATTTAGTCTCCATGACTACTTCTTTATGGATTACAAAAGGCTTGAATTATGTTTTAAATTTGAATGTTAAAGAGTAATATGAATAATATTTTGAATATAGCTTACCAATTTCATGTTTCGGAAAAATGGGTTGCTTGACCCTATTCCTTTCATGTTATTGTCAACTATGGTTTTGGCAAGAGATTTAGAACTCCCAGGCTTTCCAATGAGAAATATTGGGATACGCAACTCCAAACATATTATGATCATGAAGACGTTCTCTTTCAATGCATCATTCTTCGCAATGTTGGGGTTTAGCTGAATCTGGTCCATGAAAACATCGTGGCAACTACAAGGAAACACGTCAGAATAGAAATGAAATAATATGTTAAAAACTTTTACAAACGATTGTTGTAATGGCCATTCGATTTTAAAAGGTTTCAGAATTGGCGAATGGAGTACTGGAAGAGCCATGCATGACAGAGTTGGATTGTTCATTTAACATTGCCATCCATATTTCTTAAGATTAATTAAGAAGGGAATATCTTTAGAAATAGCTTCTATATCATTTGCGCTGAATGATCTGCTCCACACATTCTATGCCATTCTATCATGTGTAAATGGGTGTTGAAGTATTTGCTTGGATACATCATTGAAGAAAGAACTTACCTTTCAATTTGAGCCTTTATGGTGTCAGATACATTGCCAAGGCTGTACTGACCATTAAAGCAATTCTTCTCATCAATGAAGTCTCTATATTTTTGGCGATTAACAAGTGATGACAGATAGCATACTCCCATGGTAAGTATAACAGCACGTATTGTTCTTGCCACTTCCTTTAGTGCAGAAGAAGCAAATCATTACATCGATAAATTCATGAAACACAGCAACATGCATAAAAATGAACCACGGCTCATTGCATTGAGTGTAGTAGATAGGGCATTGTTGGTATCGACATAATCCGCAATATACCTTCATCCACAAGAATCAGAATATACGTCAATAAACTGACCTAACAAGTTACATTTAAATAAGGTTCTACACTTGAATAAGATTTTAAACTAGTTGACTGTGACAAAAATACATCAAAAGTATGACCTTCCAAGGTTCTATTGACAGCATTTATGCAGACAGAACTGATTCAAGCACTGTTGTCAATTGTCACCCTATCGTTTCTTGATAATATTACCGAGAAATGTTTGTCCAAATTATGTTTCAGTTTATGGTTGATTAAATTTTCAATAGTAAAGTATTTTTTTCATACTTAATGAATGTAAACACGGACATGTTTTGTTTCCGCAGTTTTATTAAATTACATGCTATATATAGGTGATATATCTACCTCCCTGATGCAAGTGAGTACCTGTTAGCACTTAAGAGTGTGTGCAATGCCGCCAATGCTGGGCTATCTGTTGGACATTCACAACTGGGAATCTTGTAATTTCTGGCGAGATTCATTAAAAGTTTGACTTGCAGACCACTACTGATTTTATTTGTCTGCCTCGTTGATATTTCTGTCAACCTTTTGAAAGCAGTGGACACTAAGGTCGAGTAAAATGTAGAAGTATACTCTGTTATAATGACAGGATTCCCTTAGACTGGCTTTGTAATTTGATTCACATTTTAGAGTATCTATGCATAAGTGTTGCAATACACATGCCGGTGATGCTCAACAAAGAACGTGCTGCAGTGTATGGCTACAAATGTTTTGAGCAGTTATGATAGCATAGAACTGAATTGTTGTTGTAGTGTCAGTATGTGCAAGTCAAATCCAGTAAGGGGTTTATTTATTGTTTTCTTGCTGTCAGTACATTATCAGTTTCATGTATATTTTCAATTTTACTAGCGCCGAAAGATAACCTTACCAAAGATTATTTTACTGCAGACTTGGAGCTATCACATTATAATTTGCAGGAGGGAGTTACTGAAGTTTAAGGCTAGCCTTGACCTTGCAATAACCGTTTAAATTTGCGACAAAGGACTTATCGCCAGAAAACTTGCAGCAGAAAAGTTATCACTGGAAAGGAGCAGCAACATGGATCATAGGTCATATTTTGCCTAATATTTTAATTACCGGAGACTCGGTACAAATTTAAACCCCTATTGAATGATTTGCAGAGCACCGGGTCATATTCAATCCACAATAGCAGTTGAATCTTTAGGTGAATTATCAGTTGGTTAGTCATTGTACAATAATAATTTGTCGTCAGATTGATGAACTATTGGCTGTAGCACTTACCTCGTCATCCAATATGACGAGTTCAAATATGGAGTCATCATCACCATAAGGTTCTTCACTATTGCTTGCATTATAGGCACACAACGGACCTTGTAATGAAACCATCTTGGAACCATAGATGTTGTAATTTTGATACATCCACTTAAAGACCTCTATCACTCTTTCTACGTCTCTTAGGCTAACAAATCTACACTCCTCCTGTAGGTGTGTGTATTGGCGTAAAATGTACAGAAAACATATGTTAGAATTATTTAGCAAAGTAGGTCATAATAATATTGGAGTTCTCATTAGTGTTTATTTTAATTTAAATTAGTGTTCAATTTAAATAAAATAACAATTCTTTGAAAGTGTACGTTAAATGTACATGTATCCTGATATTTTATTATTTTATGTTAATATACAACACAATTCATTCTTACCTCTTGATTCCTCATGAATTGGTGAGATGCAGCTATAACATTAATCAGAAGTTCTATCCCCTCAGAACAAAGTTCATTTTGCTTCAGCTGTAAAATTATATGCTTAGTTCGTAAAATTGTTATAATGCAAAAATGATTTGAATTTATTTGGATAGTTGGATTTGAAGATTGTTTTCCAAAAAAATGTGTTTTCTATTACTCTATTTTGCTTACCATCTACAAAAAGTCTACTCAAAATTTGCAATGTTGTGCACATTTTTCGGGTATGAGAATAATAGCATAACAATATCAGACGCAATTTTTATTCAAAACATACAAATATGAACAATATTAATATTTAAATGACGCTATGGAGTTCTGTGCTAGAATGTACTGCTATTGTTGACATTTCAATTCTGGTACAGACAAGAATTATTCTGTCAACAATAGTAATGCCGGTAATAGCATGTACAGGCTGAAGTGACAAGCTGAGTATCATATATCCCAACATGCGTTTGGGAAAAGAGCATGAACAGTTGACGTATAAACAAATGTAGTGAAAATCAGCAAACACTATAGATACTGCCTCATTAATCACTTTAAACACACATGTTGTACTCTTGACAAACAAACAACAGACACTTACTTTATTTCTCACCATACTTGAAATGTACAAGTATTCGATTTCTGGGCTTAATGTGCCAAAGTCCCATACACAGGAGATTAGGCTTGGTGGTAGCTGGTACACACGATAAACAAGATGGCGAAGAGGTATCACACCTGGTCAGATACATATTTTGGGTTGATTAAAGTAAAGGTTCATTACAAACATGAAATGTACACAATCACAGGTTATAAACGACTTCTCCTGGTGGTTATGACCCGCCAAAATATGCCAATTTTTACCCAAGAAGTATTTTATCCGCAACCAAATACCGGAGCACATTGGTTATAACTCTATTAAAGTTGATGGAGTACAAGTGGATATAATTGATATTTCTGACGCGAACTTGATACAAGGGCTAGTACACATTCTAAAAGAACTTGTCAGTACGATCCGTGCAAAGTTAATTCCCTACAATACGGTAACGCAAGTCATCGATTAATATCATCGAGCTAAAATAATTATTTTGAAAAAAGGCTCTATTAATCGATGCCTTGCGTGGCCTTTTTGTAGTGAATTATAAATGACGTATAAGCTCAACTCTTCATTGGTGATTTTATCGACCTGCACCAGACTAAACTATAACAATCAAAATTAACCTCAAGCTGTAGACCTGTCCAACATTATGGTGTGTTGAGCTCCCAAACTTGCATTTCGAAATGTGCAGGAGCCCAGAAATATTGCTGGGTCTTGTTCAGAATATAAACTCTCCATTCAGCAAATAAAATGACCAATTGCAGGCGAAGCGTATTATAATACTTAGCCATTAGATTATCAGCACTTACCAAGCTTGTCTTTTGAATCGTCTGCATGTATTCGAAATCCGAGCCCTGCTGCTTCAAGTTTCTTAATAGCTGGCTTAGGTAGCATTCTGTATGGATTGCATGCAGCAACAAACTTCAGTCTGCTGCTTGTCAAGGATCTTCCATTGACAGTCCTATCGATCATGACCTCTTTAATAAGACCTACAGCTTCAGTTGTATTTGCTTCATCAAAGAAAAGCACTGTATCAACATCATTTGCCTCATTTTGTTTTGCAATTTCTTCAGCTTCTTGCACACTTGTTTCAATGTCAGCAAATGTTGTGCCACCATGGACCTAGTGGGAAAATACATCGAGAAGGTATGATCTACCAGGGTATTCCAAAGATATCAGTCAACAATAAAAAAAACACTTTTATATTCCATGATTGTGTTTTTGGTAGTAACTTCAAGATAAATGATCCTGTAAATGAATTGGTTAACTATTGTGGCAACAATAATCATTAAATGTGATGATAAACAAAAATGTCCTACGAAATATCAAAATGCAGTATTTGCAGTGTATATTTATTATGCATATGAATAATCCCAACCAAACGGCCATACCTTTAAGACTATGAAATTATTGGCTTCTACTCTGCCTGCCATCATTCTGCACAAGAACTGTACAAGTCGCGTTTTCCCGCATCCTGTGTCACCCATTATAAGAACAGGGATACTGCACCTTTTGAAAGATCATAGATGGTCAGTTGAGTATTAAACCTCTGTCGACGTATTCTTTCACCAAAGAAGGCATTGTTAAAAAGCAGTTAAATGTTAATATTTTTGATGTCGTGTCATAGGGCAGTATAAAGTTTGATACAATTTGAGGTAACAAGTGTGTTTTTATCAATTAAGCTGTATCTTAATCTGTGCAGTGTTTATCCGACATATCTTAAAAAGTGTTATCTGCCGTATCTTGCACTCTGTACAATTCATTTGATTTACTCAGTCCAGTTTATTCTGTTTTAATGTTAATGTGGGCTTTGGAGGTTCGACTAGGTCGAAAAAAGTGGTAGGAAGGTATTCAATAGTTACTCAGCAGGCGGGAAGTATAACCGCCGCTGAACAATAGTGACAAAAAGTTTTTATATTACGCAACCTGAAACATACTCATAAACTGATTGATGTAGTAGAGTCAGAACCGCCTGACGGGCTCTGACAGAATCGCCTGGTATTTCTGACAGAAATACCGCAAAATGAGGAGTTCGTGGAAATAAACACTGCTGAGAACACTACTGTGACGTGTGATAAATAACGACCAACACCGATGGGTTTCTGGTTTAGAGTCACCGAGGCCGTAGGCCGAAGCGATTGAAAGCGAACCAGTCTATATTTTCCGATGATCTTTTACATTATTGTCTTAATACATATTCGTAAGGTTATGCTTATTGATGATGCAAAATTTTTAAATATACAACCTTGAGGTCTCTTCCTGAAATTTATCATTATCAATTACCCTTTGTCGCACTTGTGTTAACTAGAAATGGTTCCAGAAGTATTATTCGTTTATCTTCATATTTAAAAACTATCCATTGTTGATTGACCAATCAGAGTGCTCAATTCAGGGTGTTTTATCTACTTGTAAAGCCTTGGTCACCAAAGTCCAGAAACGAATGACAGCGCCGTAGTAAAGTACTGTCCAATCAAAAGTGAACATGTCATATTCTGTAGACATCTGGTACGTTTTAATATTCAAATTTGGTAACATAGCGGAAACCAGCTGCAACACAAAATCTGCTGTGGTGCAAACATAAACTAATGTGCCCTAGCGCATTTATAGGATGTTCCATTACATTGGAAGGCTATTTCACAAATAAAAGTTTTAATTCATATCCTAAACATGTTACATTGACAAAGGGGACGGTTGACGTAAACACATTGAAAACGAAAATATATCAGTTAGGGGCGACAGTTTTTAAGTCGGATAAAACCCTCGTACTCGGACTTTATCCTATACATAAAGCTTTTACCATAGCCAAAACAGTCGACGGAGTATATGTATCAACGAATTACATCAGTGCATAGCTTTTAAATTGTCTGTGTCTAGTAAAATATCATGGTTAGCCTGGTATGGGTCGTACTTGAGATTAGCTAAAATGAGAACAATTGCTATCTCTATCAAAATTGGATCTTTCTTGTCATTCTGACCTGGCGTAATACAAGTTACTAAAGAAGAAAACACCAGCATATTTGCTAGGTCATCAGTGTGAACAATGGAGCTTGGCATCCAATTTAAAACCTTGATGGTAAGATACTGGACCTTCGTGTTGAGAGAATTTCTGGTAGAGTAATCCATAAAACAATAAAAGCAGTGTTCAAGGTATGAGTTATTATTAAAATTAGGCATTTTAAGGAATATGTCTACCGGATCAAGTTCTTCAGTGGTGAGTTATTGTAACATACCTAGAAGTAAGACGTGTTGAAATAACTATGCTTTATAATTACCTGAATCTCATTAGGATCGCAATCATCTTAGTCACCGAGTCCACTGTCAGTTGATAATCTGGGTCAGGATCAAATGAATCTTTGAGACCTAGTACAACACGCATATGCTCTAGTTGTGTAATCCTGTTTAATTGATTGATGATACACAAATAAGAGAGCAATAAAAGTAATAAATACATACAGTTCCCCCTGTTTTACCAGTACGCACACATAATATGTGTAGTAAACAAAATAAGACAAACGGGTTATAGAAAAAGAAATTTGTAAATGATACATTTGACCCAACTAATGAAAACATCCCTACCCCGCTGCAATGGTAAACTATTAAATGACGAAATTTAATGAATGTGGGGAGGAAGAGCTCTAACACGCCGAAAAAGATGTTTTCAATCTGTTATTATTTATATGATATTATTTTCAAGCTGCGACAACAGACCCCCCCTTGTTATACAGATGATACTAATTTTGCTAGAATACCCACATCCATTTCATATGACAAGTAATCATGATATGAAATTCTAACCCTGAACATACTGGAATACAAAGAGTGTACGACAGCATTAATATTGAACAGTGCTCGTTGAAGCACCCTCGTGTCATTTATCTCTCTATGTATCAATAAGTCCCAATAAAATGACTGACAGAAAATGTAAGTCAGAGCATGCCACGTGTGATTACATCGCAGACTGCAGAAAAGTTGTTCTTTTGATCAAGCTCAGTTATTGATTTGTCTGCGTCCACTGAACACGTTATAAGGTAGATCAAATAAGAGGAAAATATGCCATCACAAATTTAGAAATGTACCAACATATAAATGGAAATTTACTTGTGCAATATTTCCTGGAGTACTGTTTTACGGCGATGTATTGAAAATACCTTCAACAAATATGTCGCATATTATTCTCAAGAAACAATCAACAAAGACGCAAATAATAAAATTTACCTAACTTTGCCACAATTGACGAACACAGTTAAACGGATATTAATGACAGGCACCGATGAAAAGGTGACAAATGATACATAATGACGAAGCGTCTAACTAAATTTCAATAAAGTAGTTGTACTGTTTGCAATGTTTCCTAAGACAGGGAAAAATTTACCATATATGCATATTCATCAACATTTAAACAAATATGAATGGGGTCCGGCGAAGGAACTGGAAATTTCAAAGGTTTTAAAGTTGGAAGACAGCAGATGGCCGATAAAACCGTATAATGCATTAAACCATAAATGTATTTTTATCTTTTGACCTTATGAGAGCATGAGAGCCATTTTAAATATTGTGTATGTGCTGTGGTGGATATCAAAGCTTAGCGGAAAAGTTCACAACTTTTCTGTGAATAAACATTATAACTTCAGGGTGCTTTGTACCTAATATAATGGCAATTCATTACCTGTCTTGGGTATCAAAATTTGAGTGAACATTGACGTTGTTGCTGATAAGTGCATCTCTGGTCCTGTAATGCATCTTCAAATCAGGAATAGGCACTTGAGGATGTGAACAACTTACAACAGTGCCACCTGGTTTAACGTTAAATCCATGAAATACTACACATTCTCCATCTTTATCAAATATGATGTGGGGATTGAGCCTGCACGGAAAGACGAAGTATTTACAAGGTTTGTATTAATTTAATATTGTTTGCTTTGTTGTTGTCTTTTTTATTTACGATTCTGTGTGCGACAATGAATGCATGGATGTAAACGTTATTCACTTGTCATCACAAAGTTAACGAAGTGAAACACATGTGGCCTTTCAAAATCTTGGAAAGGTAATCTTATCTATTTATAAAACATACTTTGTCTCCCACTGGCGGCGAAAGCTATACAGCTTGAAGATGTCGTCGTTACTGTTCCCAATATCATCCACACTCTTGTCTGATATTGAAAGACTCGGTGTTGCAAAATCCTAGTAAAAAACAACAGGAGTAATTAATTCCCACATTATTTGCTATTTATTTACTGCCATGCCAGTGTTGTTCATAGAACCAATATTTTTACCAATTTAATTGTCTTAACCGCGTTCGCCGTTTTCGATTTGTGAAAATCACTGGTCACAGGAAGTACAAATCGGAATTCTAATTGTGTTTTAACATCTGAGGTAGTCCCCATTCATGAACGTTGGAAGCAACATATCGCATTCACAAGTCTTTTGGTCGATAAATTTCGCAACATATTCGTTATGCAACACCATAGACTGCATATGTTTGAAGGGACATTTAAACGTTTTAGACTAAGTTTACGTCTGGGAACCATTTATGACGTTATTCAAAATCCATTTTGACGAGTATCATGTGTTTGTCCGTACATAATATATTTAGTATTTTCGCAGCACAAAAGGTCTCAGATATCACTAAGATTACTATGATAAATTAAAGGACAAAGTCGCTATCATTTCGTTTATTTTTTGTTCTATGTAAGAAACTAATTAAATGTTGTTTAGCTCACCGAAACTAAATTCAATCGTCAGATATCAGTTGCAAAAGCTTTGGCCTGCGAACCTATGAAAAAGGCTGTTTGAACTGCTTAAATCAAGAAGTGATAACACGTGCTACAGTGAGCTCCCGTTATATGTCAATCTATTTTCATAATCGAAGACGGTAATATTCTGAATTATTTGAACCTACGAGATACCTATACACTCAGTGAGCGAATGAAGGGTACCCAGGGTGAGCAAAAGTTAATGTGCAATACTCCGTTAAGATCTTCAACTCTAAATATCATCTGAACATTGCGCATTTTGAAATATGAGCCTCAAAAGTGTGGTTTGGGGCAGATTGGACAGACGCATGCCATTATCTGCTTGGCCTTTACTCCTATTTTGGGCACCCTTTAACTAAAAATGGGAAGATGCGCATTAATATTCACATTTTTCGCAAAAATTTATCCGCCAAGGCATCTGATCCGCCAAGGCATTAATACTATCATCTGCCCATCAATGTACCACAAAACACACAGTCCCAGGTATTGCTAAACAATATTTTATCTCTCCAAGGTCTCAAATATTTCTCATTAATTCGGGAATAGGAATTTATTCACCAGTAACCGTTTAAATTAACCCTTGACATATAATTACGTGAATTACAGTGTAAATTAACGCACAATATTTTACCAACTAATGTGTTGCTTTATAAAATGACTCCACCCAGAGTTTCGTCAATTTTGTAAAAATGAAGAGGAGTCTCTCCTTCATTTGTTTTGTAACTGTAACCATGTCAAAGTTTTTTTGGAATGCGTTCACTGAAAATCTGGGAAAACCATTAGGTCTCAGGACCCAATTAAACCCTGGGCTCTGTATCACCCCTATTTGTAACAATCAACCCTATTTGTAACAAAACTTAATTTCAAAAAACTTTGCCGTATTTGTTGAAATTAACCCAATATAGGTTGGGTAAGATTTCGGTCAGAAAACAAGATTCCTTAACATTTTTGACCAAAATTGGTGAAAATTGCAGCGAAACAAACTTTTGGCATGTATCTGCACGACTTGATTATATCTTACGAGTAGGCCTCTTATCCCCAGGAACCTGTACAAAGAAATTTAATCTAGCAGTTGCGGGAAAAATGTGTTTCTACAAGGAAAAAAAGAACCCCCAAACGTACTTATATGTATATTTCATCAAGATTTCATCAAATGCCGCCAAGTTTTTTGAAAATTAGGTTTTGTCACAAATTGGTTAAATTTTGTTCCAAATTAGGTTGATTGTTACAAATAGGGTTGACACGTCACCCCTATTTGTAACAATTAACCCAATTAGTAACAAAAGTTAACCCAATATAGGTTCAGTAAGATTTCAGTCAGAAAACAAGATTTTTAACATTTTTGACCGAAATTGGTGAAAATTGCCCCGAAACAAACTTTTGGTATATATCTGCTCGACTTGATTATATCTTACGAGTAGGCCTCTTATCACTAGGAACCTGCACAACGAAATTTAATCTAACGAGCATTTTCGGGCAAAAAATGAGTTTTGACAAGGAAAAAAAAGAAAATTGCCCCCAAACATATAAATATGTATATTTCATCAAGATTTCATCAAATACGGCCAAGTTTTTTTCTTGAAAATTAGGGTTTGTTACAAATAGGGTTGTTGTTACAAATAGGGTTGACATGTCACCCCTATATGTAACAATCAACCCAATTTGTAACAAAAGTTAACCCAATATAGGTTCCGTAATATTTATGTCAGAAATCAAGATTCCTTAACATTTTGACCGAAATTGGTGAAAATTGCCCCGAAACAAACTTTTGGCATGTATCTGCACGACTTGATTATATCTTACGAGTAGGCCTCTTATCCCCAGGAACGTGCACAACGAAATTTAATCTAACGAGCATTTTCAGAAAAAATGAGTTTCGACAAGGAAAAAAAAGGAAATTGCCCAAACATAAAATATGTTTATTTCATCAAGATTTCATCAAAGACGGCCAACTTTTTTTGAAAATTAGGTTTTGTTACAAATAGGGTTGATTGTTACAAATAGGGTTGACATGTCACCCCTATTTGTAACAATCAACCCAATTGGTAACAAAAGCAGTTTCGGAAAAATGAGTTTTCACAAGGTAAAAAAAATGCCCCCAAACATACAAATATGCATATTTTATCAATATTTCAACAAATACGACAAAGTTTTTTTGAAAATTAAGTTTTGTTACAAATAGGGTTGATTGTTACAAATAGTGGTGATACAGGCTCATCTTACTTGGTAGTTCTGATCTTCCAAAGCTAGTTCATTTTTTAATTTTGGTTGCCAAGATGTATATCTACATAGCTAGATGTAACTCCAAGAAATTGTACTTCATAAACTTTACAGAATTTGTGCAAAACATACAAAAAATTGAATTTTATATTGCAAACAGAAAAACAAAATTGAAATACACATAAAGAAATGGGGAAAATACTTGCAAATAGTTGGCAAATAGGAACATTTATTTATGACAAAGTAACATGTTAACCACTTCATGTAATTCCACCTTTCTGACTGTAATGTAATTTTTTTCCTTCTTGAAAAGACTCGAATAAAAACATTTATAGATACAAGAACGCATTGTTTCATCATATTGAAAGCAGGATTACATCAACCTAGAAATGACATCAACGGTTTTGAAAATACTTAAGCTGGTTCAAAGTCTTAATGAGATTCTCGAGAGAATACAACTGTGTTCATTGACATCATGCAGCTTGAGGAAGAAATTAAGAATAATTTACAACCACACTTTCATCTTCTGTGCTTGCTTTATAAAACTGTACCTTCCCGTTAATTAAGGCATCTTCTTGGCCGATGGGATATAACAGAGGAGCATATGTTGCAGCGATGTCTGTCTGTCTGTGTGTCTGTCTGTCTGTCCGTCTGTCCGTCTGTCTGTGTGCTCAATATCTCAAAAACGGCTCATCAGATCAGAATCAAATCTGGTACATAGATTCAGTTTGCAAATGGCAAGAACTGATTAGTTTTTGGTGGGTGTGGCTTGCTTAATTTTTGCTCATTTGCATAATTAATGATTTTAGAAAAAAACATACATTGACAACGACTGCACACAATTTGGTGAGATTTGCTACAAATGTTGATCACACCAAGATAAATCACCTGTGAAAGATGTTAAGGGGTGACATAACAGGTAATGGATAATTTTCATATTTAATTAACTTTCCTAATTAGGGATATATATCTGATTTGACTTGATCAAAATTGACAAAACTTGGTATTTATATTTAAAATACTATGATTTAACATTATTGAAAGTCATTAAAGCATTTTTACTTCATCAAACTCTTAGTTTGCATATATAATGAACTTTTGAAGTTAGGGATGCTTCTTTGAATTGACTTGACCACAAATGATTAACCTTTCTATGTACATTAAAGATACTATGATATAACATTGTTGAAAGTCATTAAACATTTATACTTCAGCCACTTCCTTATTTGCATATTTAATAAACTTTCCTAATTAGATATTATATATCTGAATTGACTTGACCAAAGTTGATGAAACTCGCTATGTACATTGAAGATACTATGATATAACATTATTGAAAATCATTAAGCAGTTTTACTTCAGCCAATTCCTTATTTACATATTTAATGAACTTCACTAATTAGGGATATATATCTGAATTGACTCGACCCAAGTTGATGAATCTTGCTACATATATTGAAGATACTATAAAACAACATTATTGAAAGTCATTAAACTTTTTTACTTCAGCCAATTCCTAATTTGCATATTCAATGAACTTCCCTAATTAGGGATATTTCTCTTTATTGACTAGACCAAATTTGATGAAACTTGCTATGTACATTAAAGATACTATGATACGACATTGAAAGTCATTAAGCATTTTTACTTTAGCCAATTCCTTATTTGCAAATTCAATGAACGTTCCTAATTAAGGTTATTTATCTGTCTTGACTAGACCAAAGCTGACAAATTGCTTTGTACATTAAAGATACTATGATACGATATTATTAAGTCATTTAACATTTTTACTTCAGCCAATTCCTAATTTGCATATTTAATGAGAACATTTCAGTCAATTCCTTATTTGCATATTTTAATGAACTTTCCTGATTGGGGATATAAACTTGGATTAAGAATTAATCTGTGGTGAATATTATTTGTGTTCATCATAACACTTTCAATGAAGTTGCAAACATGTGGCAAAGTTCAAATTTACACATAACTGCAATATATAATGAAACACGTGAGCATTTTCAGTTCATATCTGGTCTTACAATTTGTTTTGTAATAACACAAATTATTGAAAACATAATTTACACTTCATGAGAAAATCGTTAGAACTCAGTAAGTAATTCGTGTTGTTCAATACTCTGTTTGACGCCCATATAATGGTATATAGTGCATCAAAATAATGTTTGTTTTATTAGTTGTAAAGATCATTGTGGAACATCAAATCTTCCATGTTGTCTTCTTGACTGTGGTTTACAGAATTATCATCTTGAATTTATATAAGTTACCAAGATCTCCTAAAATTCGGTAATTACTTGATGTGAACAAGAACTTCACGTACCTGTGACAAATAAAGCTGAGACTTCATCACCCAAAACCTAAAACCAGGTAGATCATTTTCAAATGTGTTGTCGCAGAACGGATTTGTTTCCCAACTTATCAGCTGATAATTAAAGAACTTGACAAACTGGTTGATGACGGCCCATGATGGGTTGTTAGAACCTGTGTGTCTGTTGCGTAACATAGAATAAGGAGCGATGTGATTGCTCATTTTACATTTTTGAAAGATGGACATTAAACGCTGTAATGCTGAATATATACGAAGCAGTAAAAAAACAAGATTCAATCTGAATTTTGAGTAAAAACGAAATTTTGCACTGAATGTTTTCCATGAAGTCCCTAATAACATAGCAACTTCGTATGGCTACATGGAAATACTAATACTTCAAAACCCTTATATTTAGGAATATATGCAACATCAAAGCATCACTTAAAAACGTTTGTATGTGGCAGAGTGATTAAACTGCAAAGAATTGATACATATTTCCAGAGCATATATATGGCAATATGAGTCAGTCCTTTACACCCTTTGAGTATTGGATGTATAATATCTAAAGGTCGCAAACTTAAAATTACAGCAATAAAGGGTACTCAAGTGAATATGTAGAGTTGCTTCAGCTGTTGCATGTATGGGTTATGTATTCTACGAATTCTTCACTAGTTCAGACATAAATAATAAGCTACAAATAAATAACAAATAAGCTTGATGTTTTATCTCCTTTGGGGTGCATTTCAGAAACAACACTATAATACATATTTTCATATTAAGTAAAAGCAGGTGCCAAACATTTTCCATTACCTGCAAAACTAGTATTTGGAGCAAACTTGTTTAAAATGTGAGATATTTTGTATTTTTCTTCTCTCTCTCGTTATTTTGACTTAAGTTTTTCTAAAGCCAACGAAATATGATATTTAGGACCATAAGACCGCGTATAAAACATTAATTGTCCACGAAATTAGCTGTAAACTCTCTAGTACATATGAAATGTGGTTGCTCAACCTACCGTAAAATCAATGAGAGACGATCAGCCATTTCCCTTTCTCCTATTTGTACGCTATCATCAAAGGAAGGACTGGCCTGCACAACTTCTTTAGGCTTACGCTGAAGGAAAGCTTTCAATTTTGCCTTGATTGTAGACTTATGTTGCATCGGTGCTTGCAAGGGTAGAGAATCCTGATGTTCATACATTTGTAGATAGTGATGGACTCTTTGAAATGACTCGCTTGCAAATTGTTCAAGAACCAATGACTGAACATCGCTTTCTGTTAAGAAACGTAATATAGGCAAGGCAAAATGAAGAAAAAATGTTTAATACAGTACTCAAATGTGATTAACGTATCTGAATCTATCATAACAGCCATGCTAATGTAAAAATTACTTTCTAAAGATTATGTAAAAGAGAATCATGAAAACGAAATAAGCATGTGTGTGTCATATTGCCAAAGAAAGTATCTGAGGTCTGCGACACCGAAAGTTTGAAATCTAGCAAAAACAGAGAAACGTATCAATTAATCCGGTGACACTTTATACTCTTTTAGTAAATTTTAGTACATTTTTTTGCCCCTCGATCGACCAGCACCTTCTCAAATGTATATGAAGACCGTTCATAAGAAACTATGTAAGACACATATTAAAATGACACATATTAAACAACATGCTGTACATCTCAGATTTCAAAAATATCAGTCTTGTGATTTCAGAGTACCTTTTTACCAAAAATAGAAGAAATTGCTTCAAAACGTGACCTTACAGCCGATATAGCTTCCCTGTGTTATGTAGAGAATAACCATTTGTGACATGTGATAATGAAGAAGGTGGAAATCTTCAATTTGATTGCTCATTTCATTGGCCTGGCAAAAATGGCAAAAATAGCTGAAAAATATACAATTAAAGATTTCATCATAATTTGAAGATATGACATCCCTATCAATATCACTAATAATATGTTAACCAAAGCTATGAGACGAATAGTTTTTTGATGAGCAAATTTGTTTACCGAAACTGGCGAAAATTATCCCTAAAAGTAAATTTGCAAATTTCATCATAATTTCAATATGTCATATCAAATAACCCCTAGCTAGGAATCTATAAACAAAACAAACGGTTTTTCAGAAACACATATTTTGACTAGAAATGGCAAAAATTGCCCCCGAATTAAAAATTGAACATTTCATCATTGTTTGAATACATGATAAATAAGATACTTCTTTGGAGTAGCCGTATTATTTTAACAACTGTGTAAGTCATTAGTATTGACTGGATGTTGAATATAAACCTATACAAGCGAGCGTCGACAGATACTTTCATCCTGTTCGACATTGTACTTAGATAGGATCAACCTTTCTGTGCATTTAATAGTGTGTAGACGGAGAACTTACGGAGATCGCTTGGAGACGCCTCGAGACGACAGACGACCCTGACTTTACGACTATTGTTAGACTAGCATACTCAAAGAAAAATACCATGAAACTTATTTGTTACTCAGTCAATAAAGTACGACGCATCCGTTTACTTGTTGCTGTCTCTTCTGTCCTACCCCGGAGTATGCATATCAAAGCAACCCATAACTACCCGCCACTAACCATGCTACATGACAGTATTATAAACATCCGTGTAGTATGTACTGCGTCAGACATTTGATTTCGTCTTGTTTCGCAGCGCAAATGACACTCGTGCTGATACGACACCGGAACAGGCGATATTGGATAATGCATTTGATTAGCAACACAATATCACCGTATGTATATGATCAAGGCACAGGTAAATGAATTTTTATGTAATTGTTGTCAGAATTCGTGAAGTTCTCTATCAACGGGATCATGTTGAAATCTGACTCTTGAAATATAGGTTACATCTCACGTTGCCAATGTTGAGATAATGAACGCTGTTAACGTTAAAAAACGTTGGGGACAACCATTTTGGGTCACCCTCGCATGGTACACGCCCGTATTTTGAGTCACAGGTGCATGGTACACGCCCGTATGTTACACAAAAGTTAAATGGGAATGTAACAAAAGAGAAACCTACCTTGGTATTGTTTCCTTTTGTTTTGAATATATTGCAATGATTCAGATGGTGAAAGACAATATGTTGTTGGTAAGAAGTTAAGACTTGCTTCTCTGAGAATATCCTCTGTCTGAAGAAAGAAAATTTTATGCATTCTTATCATCACCGTTTATAAAACAATGTATCAAATTAATGTGTGGAAGGGATAGTTGTTTGAAGTTACAGCTGAAACATTGCCTTTGTCATTTTATCAATATATTGCAATTAACCTTACCAATCATGCTCGTGATAAACATTATTCTTAAAATGCCTTATAGTTTCCTTTTACATATGTGTAGCTATATATTTGGCGTATGTACAGTATGTTGGCCTGTAACTCTCAGCCGCACTTATTTTCTAAGGAGATGATGTCATTTGCATACTGTTATTTTTAGGCGTCTGAATTTCTGCAAATACGATGTGTACTAAGTGATGCACTCATGTCCCATCTCTTTTTAATGTAAGCGTCAGTAGCTTGCACAGATCCACACTTTCTTAGTTACATTATGATGTACTATTTCCCCTAGTAATGAACTAGACCAGTTCTGATAGAACTATTTTCAGTGACCCCATCAGACTCTAGATGTTTTTGAGTTTGAGTTTTGGTGTGTTTTGTTTTCGACATTTGGAAAATTAATGTACAATACAATGACGAAGGGAGTCGCTATATTTGCCTTTCACAGGCAGATTGCAATCATAGTCATATGGATAATATAAAGGTTTTGATCCTGCTGGATCAGACTACAGAAGCTGACAGGAGGACGTCTGAAGAAGTGCTGAGAACAGAACTGGTGGTGAAATCAGCATAAGTAGTGCTGTCGGTGACATTGTGGTGAAGCTCATAGTCATAGGACCAGAAGCGGTGAGTGATCACATTTAGTATCAATAAGAGATTTTGACGTGTGCTTTTTCATTTATTGTTGTTTTGTTAATTTGTGAAAAGATGTCCATGGCCTTAAGAAGTAGTGCAGCTAATGTTTCAGCTGACAGGGATGAAAATACAAGGGTGGACACACAGGAAGAACAGACTAGTCCAAATCTTACAGTTGATCAATTATTTCAATTGGAATTGAAAAAATTAGAGATAGCAGATAAGCGGGCTCAGAGGGAATGGGAAAGGGAAGAAAAGGCAGCACAAAGGGAGCATGAAAGGCGTCTTGCAGAATGTACTGAGACAAGGTTGGTGAATTTGCCAGCCCAACGTATAGATAGTAATATCAAAATATTACCTCTCGATGAGAAGGATGATATTGATGTGTATTTGCGTACATTTGAACAAATAGCTAGGACTAGTATGTGGGCTGAAGATGCTTGGGTGGTGATATTGGCCCCATCCTTGACTGGGAAAGCTAGGGAGGCATACATTGCGTTATCCCCAGAGGATGCTGCAAATTATCCAAAACTGAAAGAGGCAATATATAAGCGATATGAATTGAATGCAGAAGCCTATAGGCTTAAATTTAGAACATTGTATCCCATGTCCCAAGAGACATACACAGAATGGGGAACAAAATTAAGAGCCATGTGTAATCGCTGGTTGGAAATAGAAGAAGTGAAAAGCTTAGATGATTTGAAAGGAGTTCTGCTCAGAGAACAAATTTATGCTATGCTACCTAAAGATCTGTGTCTCTAGATAAAAGACAAAAAACCAGCATCAGTTCAGGAAGTTCTTGACCTGGCTGATGATTATGTTGCAAATAGAGGGGGCATCAAACTCAATTCTAAGTCTGAGACCAGTTATTATAAACAAGGGGGGAAATTCGGCAATCACAACAGTTATCCAGAACCAAAAATGAGGGAGAGGGATAATCGCCAGGGTCATGGAAATTTCTTTGGTAAGTGTTTAACTGTGGGAAAACAGGGCATAAATCGGTACAGTGCCCCGATAAAGCTACTAGAGCGGAAGCAAAACCTGTTTTAATGTGTAAAGATTCTAATGCCAATGTTGAGGTCCAGCTTAGCCCGTATGAAGCATTTGGTACAATAAATGGACAGAAAGTTCTAATCTTACGTGATACAGGCTGCACCCAGACTATTGTTAATCAGAAATTTGTGACCCCTGAATCTTACACAGGTAACTCAGTTACAATCAGTGGAGTTGATGGTATTCCCAGGGAAAACCCATTAGCTAAAGTCTTCTTGGAGTGTGAATACTTTTCAGGTTGGATATCTGTAGCTGTCTACTCGAAACTAGAGAGAGATATTTTGTTTGGCAATGAGATAGGCAGTGCATGGGATGACTATTTCTGTGCTCAACACACTAAAAACATGCAAGATACAAATAAAGCTTTAATAGTTACACGTAGTAGGCAAAAGCGACCAGATGAACAAGCTAAACAGGAAGAGCAAGACATAAAAGACACCGGGGTCAAGAGTAAACAAATTATAGATGATCAGGATGTAAATGAAGAACTTCCTTTGAATACAGATAAGCTAAGCTCAACAGCTGTCACTAACAAGACAAAACAGGGCCAAACGTCAGATAATTATAAAGTCACAAATGAAATGTCAGAGATACAAGATCACATAGATAGAGAACTAAGTTTACCCACTGATCCAAAAACACTTAAGGTACTACAGGAAAGTGATAAAACCCTTGTAGGCATCAGAGATCGTGCTATGGCAGAAAACATTATTGACAAATTGCAAACAGGGTACTTTAACCATGATGGTATTCTATACAGAAAGTGGAGCTCCTGTCGGCAGAATAATAAGATTTATGAGCAAATCATTGTCCCAAAACGATGCCGCCAGGAAATTCTACGATTGGCTCATGATATTCCACTAGCAGGACATTTAGGCATCGAGAAAACAACTGATAGGATTCTCCAAAATTTCTATTGGCCAGGCATATTTTCTGATGTAACTGAATACTGTAAGTCTTGCCCTGACTGTCAGAAGACAGCTCATGCTCGCAAAGGAGATAGAGCCCCACTTAACCCACTCCCAACCATCGATGTTCCCTTTAGAAGAATATGCATGGATATTTTAGGTCCCCTTCCCCGTAGTGAGGCAGGGAATCGCTACCTACTAGTCATAACTGATTATGCAACACGGTTTCCTGAGGCAATACCGATAAAAAACCAGGAAATGAAAACTATAGCCGATGAACTAGTTATCTTCTTTTCAAGAGTAGGAATCCCGCAGGAGATCATTTTAGACCAGGGAACAAATTTCAAATCCCTTCTCATGAAACAACTATGCAGCCATTTACAGATCACCCACGTTAAATGCAGTCCTTATCACAAAGGAAGTACCGGGCTAGTTGAGAATTTTAATGGCACATTGAGACAGATGCTCCGCAAGTATGCAAGGGATAAGCCCTTTTTCTGGGACAAATATATACCATACCTTTTATTTGCCTACAGAGAAGCACCACAACGTTCAACTGGTTTTTCACCCTTTGAATTGTTGTATGGGAGACCAATTCGAGGGCCACTTTCAATTGCAAAAGAATTGTGTAGTGGTGAGTTAGCAGAATCGCCATCCATTGTCAGTTATGTCCTTGAAATGCGAGAAAGGATGAGAGAAATGATGGAAATAGCAAATGAAAATGTAATAGAGTCCCAAGCTATTCAAAAGACTTGGTACGACAAAGTATCCCGTAATAGATCCTTTAAAGCAGGTGATAAGGTACTTCTTCTGTTACCAACCAGTAGTGGTAAATTAGAGGCTAGTTGGCAGGGCCCATTTGTAATTACTCGCAGAACAAACAACATTGAGTATGAAGTGAATATAGGCAGTAAACGAAAAATGCTCAGAATTTTCCATGTCAATCTGCTTAAACCCTGGGTCGAACAACAAAACTCTTGTATGTTCGTAGACCTCTCCAATATCAATGATGAAACCGCAAATGTGGATGATGTTAGGTTTAGGCCTCAATTAGTTCAAACTCAGGGATGGGAAAACGTCACTATCTCAGAAACTCTGACTGATACACAAAAGCAAGAGACCCAGTCCTTGCTAAAAGAGTACAAGGACATATTTTCAGATGTGCCCGGTAGAACTTCAATTGCCGAACACAGGGTTATAACTTCAACTGAAGCCCCAGTCCATCAAAAACCGTATCGGTTACCTCCCGCCACAAAAGATGCAGTTAAAGTCGAGCTTGAGCAAAGGCTCAAAGCTGGTATAATACAACCTTCAGAGAGTCCTTGGGCTTCGCCGATTGTCTTAGTTCCCAAAAAAGATGGTACTCTTAGGTTCTGCACAAATTATTGCAAGCTCAATGAAATCACTCAATTTGACCCTTACCCTATGCCAAGAATTGATGAAATTCTAGACCAGGTTGGCCAATCTAGATATATTAGTACTCTTGACCTAACAAAGGGGTATTGGCAGATTCCGTTAGATAAAGATGCCAGGGAGAAATCAGCATTAATAACACCATATGGCTTATTCGAATATTTGGTAATGCCGTTTGGAATGCAAAATGCTTCTGCGACATTTATGCGACTTATGGATCGAATTTTGAATAGTTATGAAACCTTTGCCAAAGCCTATTTTGATGATATGAGTGTGCACAGTGATGGCTGGAAACAGCAATTGTCTGATCTTAGGGCAGTTTTTGACCGTGTTAGGGATGCTAACCTTACCCTAAGGCCAGACAAGAGCTTCATAGGTATGCCTAAAGTCAAACTATTCAGTCATTTGGTGGGGAATGGTACAGTTCAACCAGACCCTGAGAAAGTTGATGCCATCAAGTCCTTCCCAAGGCCAGTCACAAAGAAAGATGTCCGTTCCTTCCTCGGCCTAGTCGGCTATTATAGGAAATTTATTCCTAATTTCTCAGCTGTTGCAAGTGTCTTAACAGACCTCACAAAGAAAGGAAACCCAAATTATGTCAGTTGGAATACAGAATGCGAAAGTGCATTCGATGCCTTGAAGGAAGCCTTGATGTCCAAACCAGTATTAGGCAGTCCTAATTTTGACACAGAGTTTATTGTTCAAACTGATGCTTCAGAAAGAGGAATTGGTGTTGTTTTAAGCCAAGATGATAGTGAAGGTGACGAACACCCAATTATGTATCTCAGTAGGAAACTCCTACCAAGAGAAGAGTCTTATCCAGTCATAGAGAAGGAATGTCTTGCAATTGTTTGGGCAGTCAAGAAACTACATGTCTACCTTTACGGTAAACCCTTCGTGATACAAACAGATCACAAGCCATTGAAATGGCTAGAGAAAATGAAAGATAATAACAGCCATTTGTTACGATGGTCACTACAACTTCAGCCTTACTCCTTCAGCGTTCAGCACAGGCAAGGGGTTTGCAATAAGAATGCAGATGCAAGAATATAAATTATGTTTAGCTGCAAGAAGTTACTCTTTGAATAGATATTAGTCTGGTTTTTTTTATATATTAGAATTTTGTAACACACGTCAATCTCCCTGTTGATCTATTTGTGATTCACTCATGTATCGTACAATTGTTGAGTGTATTAACTGTCCAACATACAATTTACTTTTAGAGACAGTAGTGATGGACAATGCCTGCTTCCTGAGCTTGTCAACATTGACAAGAAGAATAAGGAAAAGGGAACAAACAAACAAAGCACCGCTTTGGTAATTGAAATGGGGAGGTGTCACAGTATTGGACATTAACTGAGGACCATATTACTGTATCATACAGAACACTGACTTTAACCATCATAAACTACTAACAATAATATACACGAACACTGACTGACTTTAATCATCACAGAATGCAATGTTAAAAACAGAAAAAAAAGCACCGCTTTTTCTAGAGGAAGAATGGAGATGTCATGAAGTTGGGTTATTGTGTAATGCCAGTGAATGTTTATACAAATATTAACCAATGTTTGATTGTACCAGGTGTATAAGTAATACTTTGGCAACTTATGATTATCTTAAAAACCCAAAAGCTTCTTAAGGTAAACACCTGGTAATATTTTAATCCTTTAATTAAGGTGCATTGTTTCATGATTTCTTAGAAGCTGATCTGATGATCAGCTTAGATAATTGCAAGCTTCTTAATGATGTTATCGCAATCTTTTAATTATACAACTTAGAAGACAAAAGAAGCCAAAGAGATTCTACTAGAATGTAATGTTAATGTTTACCTTATACAATGATATTTGAATATTTTGTATCTCTGGCGAATCCATGGCAATTATTGTGTCATATGACTATGGCTAGCCAATTAGACTAGCCTTTGAACGTATTAGGAGGAGCTTCTGTGTTTTGGCATTATAAATTGAGTAGTTTTCTGTGGAATTGTTAGATCTTGGTTTAGACGCAAGTGCGGCGTAATAAACAAGTCTCCTTCTCAAGAAGTACTGTCTCTGCATGAGTCTGTGTTTGCTGCTGTGTGTTAAAGTTACGTCCAAGTCCAGCCTGAGCTACAAGTCCTACAGAGTTAGTAGAACTCCCGACTTCTGACTTCGTTACACTCTCTTTGACAAATGATCGCTGGTGACATCGGTGACATTGGTCTTTAGTTGGTGAACACAACCTTTTTGAATTACAGATTGATATATGGCGGATGCCACCTGTGGGGCAGGATGCGCTTACTATTTTCGAAACACCTGACATCACTTCTTTGTCCTTTTGTCAGAGGTCCATATATCTTTCTTACACGGACTTGACGTTGTTGTGCGTACCGGTACTTTACTGTTTGTTCTCTGCTATTTTGTGTCTGACTTTGTAACAATTTGTAGTAACGAATTTTGACCTAGTATTATTGGATTCTATCAAACGATATACAGCCATTTAAATACCAAGGGGAGTTATATATGTTTTTTGATAGGCTGGTGTGTATGGCACAAGGTCATAGTTTATGAATATCTACCACTATGAAACAACGTAATTCCTAGGAAGTGTACTAGTTTGGTTCTATTTATTTTATTTTATTCTTTTAATAATGTAACATCATTTAGTTTGACTAAGAGTCTCATAGACTTTTTCCGGATGATGACTGCTAAATAAACCAAATGTTTGAGGCGGTTGGTTTGAAATACTGAACTGGGCTAATGGGCTTGAAATATTTGCAAATAGCATACCAAAGAACCTTTTATAACATGCGTTATCAGGGTAGCAAAATACACGAGTCATGCTTTACATTGTATTGAAAGATGTACATTCCTCCGGGCATATGGAATATACTCTTGGCCAGAATTATTTCCACTGTGTAGAATTGAATTAAGTTTGAAGATCTGTCTTAACACACAGGAAGTCTGCCTATAGAAAATGTTATTGATTAATACCAGTAATTCAAGATATCATAAGCACCGTGTTATAAACTTAGCAAACGTACACAGTGGCCAAAGGACATGTTGCAGTATTACCAAGAAGCCAAGTAAGCCTTCTGTAGAAAAAAGAAATATGGAAGCTGATTGACTTCGTTGACTTTTACTGCTGGTATCATACTCCTAGAGAAACAGGTAACATTTTAGACGTTATGCATTGCAGGAGTAGCAATGCTAATTGATAAGCAGTCTTGTCTGCTTTTATTTTGTGGAACTATCATAACTTGTGGGATATGACTTTTAAGGGTCTTAAAAGTCATGTCATTAAACAAAGTACACAATATTTATGCAAACGTTCAGGGTTATAGGTGTATTAGTTTCACGATTAAAATAGCATGACAAAAACTCAAAAGCAGATAAAGAGATAGATACATAATATGAACATACTAAACTGACCAGAATGGCTCAAAAATGCTATATATACGTATAGCACAAGGGCCTAAAAACGTAGAAAAACATTCATTCAATATTCAGCTCACCTTTGGAAGACTTGTGGTTTCAATCAGATACAAGTCAGTTGACCTTCGCTTCCAGACTCTTCCTTTGCTATCAGAGATCACTTTCAGAACAACAAGCCTGAAGAGAAATTCAGATACTCCTTGGTCCACCTAAATCCAAGAATATCGCAATGTTAGAATATTAGACAAGATGTTTAATAAAAATACATTGTTTGTCAAAAAATATAACTTAAAAGTAAATAAAGATTTAAGAACACTAAGATTTCACATACAGAAATTTGTTGTCATAAATGCTTGTCTTGCAAATAAAAACGTAAAGAGGAATAGAATTAGGGCAACATTACATTCAAATCAAACTGAATGTTTTCTGTGGAACATACTTGTCGCAATCACTGCATGAAAACCCAATAATACCCACAGTATTTGCATGGATCAATCCTGTATTTTAGCTGGAGAGTGCATGTAGAGATGAAGACAGTCAATAATCCATTGCTTGTATTCAGCAAGCCTGTATTCATGTGGATTCATGTGAATTCACGTGTATTATTCTATAATACAGTTTATCATTAGTGTGGATTTATCTGTATTATTGCGTTTTCATGCAGTGAATGTTTAGGCGCTTGTTCGTTTATTTGTGCCAATTATCGAAGAACAATCATAGTAATTATATCACATTTTATAAATTTCGGCATAAACTTTCCAGCCTTGTGGCCTTTTTAGTTGTATCATTGTCTCAATTAGATTTATATTATAACACACAATACCTCTGTTGCTAAACTTGAATTCATAGACGTCAGCTGAGGCATTTTGTTGTTACGATCTAGCAAATTGCCCAATTATATTCGAGCTAAGGATAAAATGAAGCTAAAAACACGGTTGTACTTAGTGATTATATTTCAAATTTAAATTCACTCCATCGCTCTATCACAATATTCTTACAAAGTTGTCTAAGAGTATGCCATAACATTGAAACTTTGTCAATAAATTTGCTATCAGGTTGCCACATTTGATTATCTTGTCACAAACTAAAAACGAAAACAACAAAACCGCCATCCACAAAAACTTATATCCTCTTCTCAATTAGAGTAAGCCCATGCCAGTAATGATCAACAATACGACAACTGCTATACTGGCTAGCATCAGATAGGATTCCAGCATGCATAAGGATTAAACTGCAAGATTCCTTTGTGCAACCTTTGAGAAACTTTGTGGGACAAGACTCCTGCACAGACTAGAATTAGTAATTGTAAAGAATATCAAGGGAAGAATTTCTTCCGTCTAACTTCTGCTAAGAATGTACCGTTGAGTAAAGAATCACCTACAACTTATTAAACTTCGTACGTTTATATAGCACAAAGCTTTATTGAATAAATTTCGCATATTGGACAATTTTTAAGAAAAAGGTATGGCCATGCAATTAGCAACATTTTGTGGGAAATGTCCTTTTTTCATCATGCGTACTCGATTAACCATCAATACATGCACAATTGAAACATGCATATATATCTTGTGTTATTAAAGTCATTCTCCACCATGACCTGAGTTTAAATAGTCCAGTTTTGAAAATTGTGGAAGGTCATGTTTACTAAAGGTGAACATATTTTTATAACAGTAATTAGTGTTTCAAGAGAAAGTCTAAAATATTCTTGTATTCTCTGGATGGCGTCTTTCAAGTATAAATATGGAGCGATACAGATTGTCAGGAGACTATTAGGATCCTCACATTAGTTTTTACTTCAGGAACTCCACGCTGAGAATTTTGCTCTGTGAACTCAGTACGGTCAGACTTACATCACGCCTGTAGCTAGAGAAGGACTCACATTCTAACTGACCAGTGTCTGTCTTGACTCAACTCGTGAAGACCGTAATTTAGGAGTTTTGTGTCGACCCGTCTAAGTGCAATAATTTTTGCATTCCTTTCAAAAACTCATCTCTTAAGTTATCAATTAGTTTTAATAATTAATTTCACTGAAAATCGCGGCCTTCACCATCTTTTTCTGTCGTTACACTTGAAACTAATTGCAATTATTCTAGAGTCGCTCAACTAAATAACGTTTGGGAGCTCGAATCCGTAAAGATTGAATTAACATTGGAACCTCTCAGATGACGATAAATTCTTGAAAAAAGGCTTTTTGAAGCTAAAGTGCTGACAGCATTTTGAAAAAATTCCAATCAATGTTAAACACGTATGCTACGGCGACATCGTAGCATATTGTCTATGCCATATGCTTAATGCTTGAAGCACAAGGTCCACAGAGCAAAACATTCCTCTATTAGTTGTGATGGAGAAATCTGACACATAAAACATTTTAGCACAAGTTTGAACTATGTCCCTATGTGATGAAGCTTTCGATCACAAGCGATTAGGAATATCTTCTGAGAAAAAAACCATCGAAAACTCTAAAAGTAAAAGTAAAAAACGCCGAAATGCATTAAATTTTTACACTCCGTGGTCAGAGAATGAGAGTACAGGATGAGGTACTTATAGTGTTCATGTAGTCAGTTTGTCCATAGATATAGCGGATAAAATGCCCCTTTGATATATGCATGACAAACTAAACGGAAAACAAACAATGTATCCCCAAGTTGTGCGCACAAGGGGAAAGGAAAACCGGAAACTCAGCCTTCTGAGCTGAGCAACACAGTGTTTGCTTGGGATCTTGCTCTGACATCGTACAAAAAATCAAAACAAAATTATAGACTTTCTTTATCTTAGGGAGAGACAATAAATCGAAATTTTCTTGGAACTATTTTGCTGTGAATGGCTTGGATCTTCGTCCACTGTTGCTTTATAAGTATACGTGCAAGTAGGCATGCTTAATAAGTGTGTGATATTTTCCAAAGCACTTTGCGTAGTGTGCTGTTGTATAATTGCCAACAAGTAAGCCACTGCATTACAACAGGACACAATATGAACACCTAGCTGTGGTAACTCTATCTCTGCATGTGTTTTGGTTGTTATTATGAATTCAATAGGAGATTGCACATGCCATCAAAATGATAGAGTTTAGTCTACTGTCAATATGGAAATGCAGTAATATTAGAAGAACTTCGGTGCTGTCTCATGCATAGTTCTAATTTCATTTTTAGACTAGGAAGAGTGCATTTGCTTATCGGTATGTTTTGAAGTGTGTGATCAGGTAATGGATCAAGTTACAGTAGGCCTCGGGGACAGACATTCGGACTCGCAAACTTTCACAATTCTCATGTTATCTGCCACTTGTGGGGGTTCAATTTAAAGTTCTTGGTGAAAGAATTTTTTGCTTAGTTTTCGAAAATCCAAAGTTCGCTTTTGTCCATAGAGTAAAACAAGGACTGTGGACATTTGAATGGTAAGCCTTTGGTAATTTGTTTCTCTAGTACCAAAATATTTCAAAATGCCCAAGGGCGTCAGAGTGGCATCATGCAGATTCTGATTCAGTGAGCTTTGAAGACACAAAAACCACTAAAATCACTAAGACGGGGAAAAATTAGGTTAAACAAAAACTTTCGGTTCCGACACAAGACTTAAAGACTCTCAAATCTACAAGTTCGACAGCATTGCTCAAGTCAATAAAGATATACATATATCCCTACTTATAAAAGTTCGTTAAAAAGGAAAATAATGAAGCTAATGACTTTCAGTAGTGTTACATCATAGTATCTTATGTACACATAACAAGTTAAGTAACCTGAGATCAAACCGATCCAGATATATATCTATAATTAGGGAAGTTAGTTTAATTATGCAAAATAAGGTCCTTCAATAATGTTATATCATATATCCATCAATGTACCTAGCAAGTCTCGATAACTTAGATCAAGCCAATCCATATATATATATCCCGAATCAGGAAAGTCATTACAATTTAGTAATAAACTGAAACAAAAATACTATCATAGATCCGTCTATGTAAATAGCAAGTTTTGTCAGTGTTCATTAAGGTAAATGAAGTTACAGAAGCTTACAAGGAAAGTTCGTCATGTGTAAAAATTTGTAATTATCTGATCTCAAAATGCGTAACCAACTTTCATGAATGTAAGTCGCAGTATCACCTGTGTATATATCAAGTTTCGTTAATTTTGGTCAGACAATTGAAATATATATGTCTACAAACATCAAGTTTTCATGTCAACCTTTCAGCTTCGTCTTGCGTCATTTTGCTAACAAGACTTAAAAATGAATACCGGGAATGTTAATCCTTGCACGACGTTCATTAGTAATAAAAGATAGTAAAATAAAAGGTTTTGACTGATATACAATGAATTATATTATAAATAATTAGTATTAATAACTTACAAGTGGCGAGATGTCGATGTGGTAGATTCTGGGTTGTCTGTTGTTACGTATTCGGTCATCACTGTCTATCAACCTTTCTGCTATGACAGAATAATCCAATGATTTGGTGCTTACAGGTATCTTTATGTAAACATCATCAGCATTGCAATCGGAGAATTCATTTTTCGCTCTCTCTCTAATACGGTCCACAAAGAAAGATTTCCCATTTCCAGAAGTCGATGACTTAACAATCCGCAGGCACATTCTACGATTACAGATATAAAAAAACAATAAAAAAGCCATGTTTCTATCATTCTCTGAAAGGTAACAACTCTTCGCTATTATTACTATGGTGATGGCTAATACATTAAAACCACACCAACTATACATTCCTACAAATACTACATAATGCAGGTAGGTAAAAAAGTCAACCTAAATTGTATACAATGAAGGATAGACAGATGAATATAGTTTCTATTAATCGTTTGGATTCTCGAAAATTTGAAACTTTTCCAAACAAGTACTATAGTTACAGGCTATGATCAATTGTTACGTTCTACGCTTTTAACATTGGATAGCACTTTTTTATGTTACCACTAATCTCGTTTTCAAAGAACGCACTACTTACATGTACAAAACACATTAAACAATATTTTATGGGAAGAGAAGAAATCTGAAGCTCACACTACACCACTTTTAATGAAAAAGACATCCTTGATATTTTCAAAAAGTATGAATATCAAGTGGGTACATTCGTTCATGGCATTCCAAAAGCACAACACCGTTTAATATGTCAACGATACCGGACAAAGAGGTAAACAAGATTATTTATGGCCCATGATGGAATAACGGCATTGAATTGTCCTCACTATTGTTTAGCATTGTGAAACTTCAGGCTGTGGTAGCTCATGTCACACAAGACTTTCTTTTTCATATAAGGAAAAAATCAAATGAAGTTATGAAAAGATAAATAAATAAATAGAACCTTTTTTGTCTATTTTCGCAAAATCTCATTTCTGTGGGTATTTGCTTGACTCTAACTAGTATTTGTGATAACAACATTCTATCACAAAAGGTAACTTTTATTTAATCTTACGAATGTTTCTGTAAATGAAAGCATCAGGTGTCAGCTATGTAATATACTTAATTACACTAGTAATCCTTTGATAGGGGGTTTACTTCTATCTAGTCACTTTTCTTAACAATAGAATGTATATCTTCTGGACGTAGCCCAAAGGTAGGGTACGAGATCAATGATATGTGCATCATTATCATTCCCTTTCTAGTTGTCATGCATCCTTTCGTACACTCTCATTCTTGCGTAACTTATTCAAGTGCATCCATCAAGTAAATGACAAAATATAGTTCTTCTTTAAGATATGTTATTAGTAATTTTTGTATGTTTGATCTGATTGATCTTCATTGTTGTCAAGTGATGTACATTATTGATTCAATGCGTTATACTTTAGCTAATCGCCGATGGATTGTGGTCCCAAGTTGCTCACTTACACGTATTCGTCATTGCAGTATAGTAAAATACACTTTTGTTAGATAGCGGTATGCGTGTTTTGGAGACTTGTCACATGGATTGTGCAGTTACAAGTTAGGGTAAGGGATGTTGGGTTAGGGATTTCTTTAGGCAATATCTAAATGGCAAATTTTTGCACCCACGTGGCATTACTCTCTTTTGCGCGTGTATACTACCTTTATCAAATGTTTGACCTGATAGTCGCCACCATTGCAATCCAATAATGTTTATGAGTGCGTCATCGCGTATCACGGTCATAGCTTCAATATTTCACCTAAATCAAAATTTGGAACCACACGTTTCAACAACGACTATGAACTGTGAACTATCTCTTTCAATCTAATTAACATTTATTATCTTGCTCTCTACTGCTACCTCCATCGTCTGCGTGAGCTTTTGGGCTTTGCCCAGTTGTTATAACATTTCCTTCATAACAATCATAACTATATCTATATCTGTAACCGACGGAGTTTGATGGTGTATTTCAGTATACAAGGACCGGACTCCAATAACATTGATACAGAGTAACTTTGGTGTCATTGGACTCTAGTTGACCTTTGACTTCATAAGTTTCATGTAAACACTGACAAGATGAGATTTCGCCACTTTTTTCAAACAAATATACATCCAATGATCACTACGTCCCACAGTGAACGATTATAAGTCTAACTGTTAATTGCCGTGAAATACTGCTGAACTACAATTTCAGTGTGTGCGCGCGGGTTTACAGCAGTGGTGACTGGAAACGGGACACCTAATTTCCAATTACCCAGCTGTATTGCAAGGCATATCGCTATTCCCATTTGTAATTAGCGAGCGACTTTGTTGACTTGTCAGAGATATCGTTTTACATCTCAGTCAGGTGCAGACACTTTGTGCAAGCAGGGGGCATGTTGCCATAAAGCTTATCTGGGTTTGAATAATTCAGTATAGGGGTGGCTGGTTGTTGTCTCATGGGATTCAAAATGAATAAAGATAATAATAATTATCTGGAATAATATCGTACAGTGGAGTCAAAGTAAACCACTCAATAAAGATAGTTCATCAAGTTACATTAGTCTCATTTCAACAAAAATGATTTAACTATAAGGCCAACAATACAGCAGGGTAATTTGCTAATTAGGTGTCCCATATCCAGTCACCTCCGCAGTAATGTTTGTTCTTCACCCTTAACGAGTGTGCTGCATGCTCCAACTGACCCAGTAAGTTTGGAATCGAAAGATGGAGTGTACGACAGGACACTCACAAAACGCTATACTTTACGATGTACTTCAACTTTTCTGATAAAAGTTGACAATAGAGAAGATGTATACTATACGGTTATTCACATTATACCAAAATTAATTTTTCATTTTAACCTGTACGCTTTTAGCATTGTCCGCGACGCCATGCGTCTCGAGCAAAGCCTCTGGTGCACAATGTACTTAGCCATAAATCCCTATCGAAAATTGTCTTAAAATATTGTTACAACGGATTAAGATTCTACATGATACATATCAACTTTTAAATGGATACATGTAACTTACAGCGTACCAATTGAAGGTGAAGTAGCCTCTTTAATGTTTGGGTTATAAGGGCTGTACCAAATAACATTTCAAAAATAGGAAATAACAACATATTTTTTAATTTTCAATATACGTGAGGGCAATGCATAAATTAGTATGAGCATTTCGCCGCAACCCCCTGTTCAGAAGCATCATAATGCTTGTCTGTCCGTCTGTTCGTCCGTTCTTCCGTCCAAGCATAGACAAGACTAATAAGAGTGTGTGAAGCAGACAGCATCACACTTAAGGTTGCTCACCTGGAGAAATTAAAAAGTCGACATTTCATTGTTTTATCGTCAACCATATGTAGTCACAGACAAATAGAAAGACAGAGTAGACGACACACAGTTTGATGTCATGGTCTTCTTGCTTGTTACGTGCAGAGAAAACCAACAAAAGGGTGAACTCAGCAGTTAACGTTTAAACAAAATTTATTACGAAAATAAAACTAATTGCTAAGTCAGGGATAGAGTACAAGCTTTAAAAGTGT
>LD346101.1:132559-151659 GCA_001465055.1 Ptychodera flava | reverse complement strand
GGCTTAGATCCATTTTGACCACTTTGACCTTCACGTTTTCTTTTCAATTTGAAACAATCTGACATTAAATGGCCGTCTTTCTTACAATAATTACAAGAAAGTGTACCAAATTCTTTGTCACAAGGAGATTGAGACTTGGGATCTGATGATGTGGGAGTGTTACTTGAACTCTGTGAACTGCTGTCGTTTGATTTCCTACTGTCCTTTGAAAAATTCTGGATGAAAAGGAGGAGTTAAATTTACCTGCATTCTTTCTGTAGGAAAAGGACTGGGATGGTTTGCTGAGAAATGAAGATTTGTGGGTCAATGAATAATCATCGGCCAAACGTGCAGCAACCTCCAATGTATTTGCCTTTTGTTCATTGATAAACGTCTTGATGTCACTTCTGATGCACCTTTTAAATTCCTCAATCAAAACAAGTTGTCGTAATTTTTCATAATTCTGACTGACCTTTTCAGAAGAACACCAACGATTAAACAGTTGTTCTTTTGTTCGAGCAAATTCAACATAAGTTTGATCCCTCGCCTTCTCAAAATCCCTAAATTTCTGACGGTAAGCTTCAGGCACCAATTCATAGCCCTTGAGAATTAATTCCTTCACAGAATCATAATATTTGAAGCCTGCTCTACTGACAACTGAATGTAAATTTCTCTGGCTTTACCCACCAAAGCACTCTGCAAAAGCATAGACCAGGACTCCTTAGGCCAATTCAGACTCTGAGCAATTTTCTCAAAATGAAGGAAATATTTATCAACATCCTTTTCTTGGAAAGGGGGAACTAACCTGAAATGCTTAGTGATGTCAAACTTGTCTGAAGAGAAGACTTTTCCTGACTGTCCAAGCTCTAAACGTCTCATTTCTAACTGCAGTCGATGTTCTTCTAATTCTCTTTCCTTTTCTCTCTCCCTTTCTTCCATTTGTAATTTCTCCTTTTCTAATTCCAATTTCTTAAGCTCCAAATCTGCCTGTATTTCTAATTCTAATTTTTTGAGTTCGAAGGAAGACTCAGGCTCATAATCTTTTAAGGCAGACTCCTCAAAATGGCCAGAATTAACTAAATGTTTTGCAATCTTGAACTGTATTTCTCGCTTGCGCATAGATCTTTTGACATCTACTTTAAGGAAATTTGCCAGTTGTCTTTTCTGAGGGAATTAAATGTGTCCTGATCAAGGTCATCCATAAATTCGTCTGGCTTGAATTCCGCCATGATTGAATTTCGCTGATTTCACAGTACACAGTATTTTGAAAAAGGCAGGCAAAATGTTGTCAAACGGCTCAAAATATTCGTCTCCCGGACGAGCCCCCAATTTTGTTACGTGCAGAGAAAACCAACAAAAGGGTGAACTCAGCAGTTAGCGTTTAAACAAAATTTATTACGAAAATAAAACTAATTGCTAAGTGAGGGATAGAGTACAAGCTTTAAAAGTGTACAGACTACTTATCTCAGCTGGGACGGCAAAGCTCCAGTCTCAGAGTTGTAACACATTAGGGGACGGCTCCATTAACTTTGATGGTACCTGAAACCCGAGTTGCTGCCTGCCAACTCGGGTGACAAACAGAAGACTTTTAATCCCCAAGGTGTTAATTTTCCATTGTTGCGATTATCTTATCGAGCTGGTGCCATAATAGGAACGTCAGGGCTGTAACGACTCACTCAGTACCACGGGCACACACATATGCTTGCACATGGAACTATGTTGACAGGAAAAAGTGAACTGCCCTTTTTTCATTGCAAGTAATCTAGTTTATTCATTAATTTAGGCTCTAAACTAAGTTTTAGAAATATGGTGAAACAAAATATCGTTCTTCGTTAACTTTCATTCAAGTTTCCTATTTTCGGACGCTTCACTTCAGTAACGCGCATTGATCATATATGCAAATGTGATCAGAACAGCATGGAACGTTCTTTCCACGAGATTTTTCTTGCACTTGTAAACAACGTAACGAGTGAGTAAGGACTCCAGAGCTTCGCGTATCCTGTGACGTTACATCTCCTATAGAGCGAATTTAAGTCAATGAATTGCTAGCCGGATCCGTCTTTAAACAGTATGGCCACTCATACATATTATAAGAAAGGAGATATAGTAGAGGCAGTTAACGAGGCTGGTCGGCGGACGGCACAATTTTCAGTGATTTAATTCACGGTATTTATTTCACAATAAAACGAATTCGCGAGCTTACCATTGATTTTTGGTGATGTTGAATATAATTGAAAAAGAGAGCTAAATTCCAGTGTTCATGTTTGATAAAATTCCAAATTGACGACACCCAACGTCAACCTGTATGACACCGTATGTGTACAACACAACCTGCAGTCGACTAGTCGATTGTGACACAGTAAGCTTACACATAATGCAATATCGTTCGACCCACAGTCCCTCTATCCATGCATTTCTGCAGTTGTCTTTCCTATTCTGCTCAGTTAACAGACACGATTTCACAGAATATTACACAGAAAACATAATTAGATCATATTTGGAGGCACTGAATATTAGCATTGCAAGAGAAAGCGACGACAAATTTTCCGGTGTGATTCCAGCCGGTGCTTGTGCTACGTCAACCATGGATGTAAAAAATAGACATCCATGCGTCAACACACTCGCAGCGATCAACCCCAGAAATTATCGCACACTATCATCATTTACGATGGAAGAAGGATCACGAAAAACAAACATCGGTTTCAGGATATTATAATTTCTGTCTTCGTGTCGTAGATAGATGCAGAGAACACTTAATAGAGCCAAAGACAGCGAAAATTCGAGAAAAGCGTACACACAATTGGGGACTGTGGCATGCAGGACAAACATAAGCTACGCATTATCACGTGACTGCCCCTCGTATCGCGGTTTGGCTGTGCGATCCAGGTGATTGACACCTTTTACAATAGGCGTTTCCAGACTGGTGGATAGAGGGACTGTGGTCGACCTGAAAGTTGACACTGTGATCGACGTAGCGTTTCAAAAGTACGAAAAATGAGACCAAGTAATTGTTTGTTTATTTAGTTTTGATCTAAAACCTCCGGCAACCAACAGACAAAGTCCTACTCTTACGCAAAAAATCAAAGTTTTCAAGCGTAGACTCCCGCGTAGACTTTCCCTTCCGCTTAAAGCCGCACTTTTCAATCCCAGGTTCTCGCATTAGTGGAGTTCTCCTCCCAGTCAAACACATGGCCAGTATGATGTTTGATTTCTATAACATTAATTACACAAACTGATCTCAATCTTTTGTCAACTTTTGCTAATCCTGCAAACAGAGCTTATATGACCGTTTGATTGACAGTCAGTTCAAATTGCCAACGGTCATTTATTCCCCAGCACCACACTCGAATTTCCTTAAAAAACGTCTTCCAGACACATTAGAATTTGAATATATCCACAGGGTTTGATCAGCAGCAGCTTCGTGCTGACCGCTTGGCAGTCTGTCAGCGTTTTTGCGGTCGGAAAAAACTATAAAGTGGCATTTTCTGGAGCATGTGCCCTCATGTTGCCTGTTTGGTGTCCACTTACACAATGAACGTTGCCATAGGTTGGCGCCCTTTTAAAGGGAGGCTCCGCCCTTCTCAATCCCAGGTTCTCGCATTAGCGAATGTGTCAACAGCCCATTAACAGTTTGTCATTCTTTTGTTTTCCATTGAATATTTTATCAAGTAAATAATATTTATATTAGATAAATCTGATAATTGATTGGGGCCTTTAACCACGGCCCCTCCACAAAACGCGATGTAGATCTATGATCGACTATGGATGGATTGACGTGGCGTTTAAAAAGTATGAAAAATGAGACTCAGTAACTTTAGGTCGCTTTACATTTGATCAAAAACCTACCCATCAGACAAGACCATACTCTTACGCAGAAAACAAAAGTTCTGAAGCGTCGACTTTCTCTTCCGCATTTGAGACTTTCTTCTCTTTCGCGTTTGAGAGAAACAAACGTCGGCTTTATTCGGAAATGGCCGGCTATTGGTGGGCGTAACGTCAGTCCAATGGTAAGCTGCACCCGATGTGAGTTCACGTCGAAATAATTCGGGCTGTAGTCGGGAAAGCAAGGATGACCTCGAGAGCGATTCCCAGTACAGTACACGTTCGCAGATCGCGGTACTACAGGCTGATACTAGATAGCAACAAGTTCACCGCGTAAATTGCTAGATTACATATAGCCACATAGGCACTTCTGAAATGTTATCTCCGGCTTGCAAGACAACAAATATCAAAATATTATTATCAAAACCAGAATTTCGGGGCTAGAGAGCGAAACATTGCTGAAAAGTAGCTGGCCAAAATACGGAAGTAGCCGGTCAATTTGGCCGGCATCCGGCTAAAAATGAACACGCGGATTCAAACAGAGAGGCTTGTTGCGATGGACAAGTAGCCTTTGGCTTTTGACCAGAAAAATAAGTGAGTGTTCATTGATAATTCAAAGACTGCATCCGTTGACATCAAAGTTTGCTCGTGACTTTCATTACATTGCATGCACCTTTCCGCAATGTGAGTCTGAACTGAAATTGAAAGAGTACGTTTTAGTAAAAGTCCTGTTTTGTTGTGCTGAAGTCCTGTTTTGTTGTACTGATTTTCGCTACCGTACTTCTCATACAAAAATAGCTTTTCGTATGCAAAATAAGCGTACGTTAATTAACTGCTAGTATTGTTTAAACAGCATTTTATTTGAAAGGGATTCTATAGTACCATCGTTTTTGTAAACTCTTCATGCAATTTTATGAACTAAATGATGACTTCAAAGTAACAGCAAGTGCTGGACGGCACTTTTAACGCCGGTCGGAAATCATGAGTGCCGGACAAGAGCCGTCACGGCGTGGGCCATGCTAAAAGTAGTTCCGGCAGTGCTAATGTTTTGTTTACACTAAAAGATAATCTGTTTGCATATGTTGACATAGAGATTAATCCTCTGATAACCAACTCGGGTTACTCGGGTACGTCCAAGTTAATGGAGCGTTCCCCTCATGAGTCTGTCGGATGAATGAACAGTCCTTCGGCTTGCAGGCTTGAAGTTGCACAAAGTCCACAGTATAAATCCAGCGTTGGCAGTGAAGGTCTTGAAAAGTCTTGAGAATGACTACTGCTGGGTTTCCAAACACATGTAGTAACACACAAGAGACACGATCCCAAAAGTCTAACTGGAAGCTGTGCACGTCCCTTTTATACACATGTGCTTACATAAGGGCATATAAGAACAATCTAGAACTTTTATTGACATGCTAATTACTGTTCTAAAATTATCTCTCTTACACAGCTAATTAACTTTCCAGAACATTCCAAACATGACTAATTGAATTCAAGGTCGTGAGGTCATTAAGGGCAGTGACCTTGAGAATGTTCTAGACTAATTGAACTCAGGTCATGATGAGTGTGGGGGAAATGACCTACATAACATTGATAAACTATGGCCTTTTCATATTAAAATGAGTTTTACAGGTGTTAGACCTATTTGGAGACCTCGTTCGAGGTTGATGATTGCACGAGATTATGCAAAAAGTAGGACGAGATGGCATCGTGCTGCCTCTCGCGTAGCAACCATGCTTACTTTATGTGCTCTCAACGCAGAAACACTGCTTCAGGCCAATCAAAACAAAACACGCCAGCAGTTTCATAAACACTTCCTCCCACCCATGACGAACTTGTAGAAGACGATATAACTGATCGTAAACCATTGAGTAAAATCTGACAGTATCGATAAAAGACTTTCAAATTTGGTTCAAACACAATTATTATATATTCATAAAAATGAGAGATGAATTTCTAAAACGGTAAAACTCACCTCCACGAAGCTCAAACCTTTTCCCGTTTTCGCCGGCATGCCAATTCCGCCAAGCACTACACAACAACAACAACACGAACTTTGCCGAACATTCTTTCGATTAAAAATTGGCGACAATCCTGATACTGGCGAAGAGGGCATGTTCGGCACGCTTCGGAAAGCAGAGTCGAGCGCTTCCTCAGGCGAGGTGTACATGAAGGGAATTATGCAACCGCTTCACACCTTGAACAAAACGCATTGCTAGTCTGTCTTTTTATTTGTCCGTGATGTAGTCGACCCAAAAGCACTCGTTTTAGATATGCTGGAACACTATTTGATATTTTACAAGCGGTCATCCTACCATGTTCTATTGACTTTAGTGAAATACGCTCGATTTTCCGTTGCGCAAACGATGAACGGCTGTTCAAGCTACGTTGCAATCAGTAAATCTCTTGAACGAACTGTAGGTACTCATCATAAAGCACGCCACCCCTACGGGTCCCATGGTCCAAATGAAACATTGTGCTTTTTGGTATATGGCTCCGAATTTTTTTAACTTTTCCTTTTGTTGGCAAAAATCCGTATTTAAACCACGGTACAGTTCAGAGAATTTACTCGATATTTTTGGACATGTGGAAAAATGTCTAGCATCGATAGGGTTACGGAAAACACATATATTTTTATTGGCCTGGGTAACGTCAACTATAATGATAATCAACGGGTAAAAAGGCTGACAAGCTAAAAGGCATGACAACGTACGTGTATTTCATATATTTTCTGTAGCAAATAGGAACGAAAGACACATTTCTTACCTTTGCGGATCAACGACAGATGCAGCATATTCACTATCTTCCCGAAGAAGAGATAGCATGTGAGATTGTAGTTCTGTGTCAGATATCAAATTCAGTCCCTGGATGTCTTTGACATCACAACCAAATGACGACGCTAGGCTCGCTTCTGAGCATACGATTGTACAGCGGTACCCTAAAAAGTGACACGACCAGCATCACAGCTTGTCTTTAACACACGAAAGGCATTTACAAACCAAAAATTATGCCACTATCTCATGACTCTGTTGAAAATACGCTCAAGCTGAAAGCTTAAATCAATCTGGTGACTTTACTATTGACTGACTTCCAAAGGAGCAAAATAATGACAAAAATGTCCTTCATGGTAGTAGAAATAGTTAAGCCACAACAGCAAGTGCTCCTCAAGTTTGCCGTAAAAATAATAATAATAATAATAATAATAATAATAATAATAATAATAATAAAAAAAACATTTTGTCCGTTGTATATCAATATTTCCATGGCAACCCTGTTGTGCTTAAAGTTATCCGTTTTTGCAAATTGCCACAAACGCTTAGGATTCAGGAAAAAATAACGAAAAGATTCATGGGTCCCAATTTACCAAAATCGATCTCTATACAACACATCTCCATGGCAGCAATTAAATGGCAAAATATAAATTTTTCTAAGCCCAATAAAATTTGATTGCTCGAAAATGTCAAAACAGAGTATCTAGGGTTGATAAAAATCACCTACGATGTTATTTCTTACCAAGGCAACCAATTTGAAGTTCAAAGCCTCAATTTCCACAGCAAACTTAACAATTTTCAATCGGATGTGGCAAAATTGCGCAGGTTGCAATAACAATTGCACAATATTGGTTTCTTGGCTTTCAATAAATACATTTTATTTCTCTTTTCATGCCATATTTCAAAAGTGATCATCTTGTACTTTAGAGCATTCAGTTTCACGAAAACAAATGAAAACCTCTTGGATTTCGTCGAAAAGTTCATGACGTGGTTTTTTTTAGTCGAAATAAAACAATTGATCAGTATTGTTATGCCACATAATTCATATTTAGGCCTGAAGACATACGTTTCCCCTGAATCACCTTAACAGCGTTATTGAGTGTAACAAAAACTTATTTTGTGACATCACAAATTTTGTAAAACAAGTGTATGGAATCACTGATTCAAACAACATTAAAATCGATGTGGTACAACACTAAAGTCTATGTTGTCAACAATTTTTTAATTGCATTTTATGAGGAAAGACGATCACATTACACTGTCAGGTGCAATTATCAGCTAGCCAGTAATAGAGGAATTAACTCCGTCTGCAAAAATCGAAACATACTCTAGAAGGAGGTCAGACGTAGTCAAAACAACATCACCCGATCCACACACACTGGCACAGAGTTTTGTAGGCCGCCGGCTAAAAGTACATCACCTTCCCTTGTCCTTTTGCTGGCATTTGCTTATCTGTCTCTTCGGTGGATCGAGTAAAATTGATCCATTATTTCGGAGTCGAAAATATAATCTCATAGCCAAGTCTCCGATAGTTAAAACTATATCAGAATTGTGTCCACTAAATGGACTTACACATCGTCACGTTTTTGCATAATGCTACGTAAGGTATTTAATAAAGCTGCAAATTTGGGAGAGTACAGTTACTTAATAGAGCAGGGTTTTGTTGATTATCGCCATCAGGTACAGATTTACGTAGTATGGCAGTGTTGCACAGTACTGACTTCGATAGCGCTGTTATATTCTCGTTGTTTTGTTGGTTGTAAAGTTGGTATCATAAGGAACTTCTTGATAGAAAGTTATACTATTGGCTATCTAACAACTTAAACTAAAACTAAAAGGTTAAGTTATTCTGTTTTAGAAGTTCAAAATGTGTGAGGGTATGAAAACTGAGCACATACGGCATAACACAATAATAGTGTCGAAATGAATTTTTGAGATTAAAATATTGTCCGTCCGTCCGTCCGTCCGTCCGTCCGTCCGTCCCAAACACTGGGCAATTGAAATGGTGACTCAGAAAACTTTCACGCACGAACGAGAAATCTACAAAAGAGAAATAAATAAAAACAAACAACAGACAGACACTGGATAAAAAGCTTGACATCATTTCTTTTCATTTAAAAGCCGCACTGCGGTTGACATAGAAGAATGTTTAAGGCGATTTGACCTGCAAGCCGGGGACTGAAAACGCCGACTGGAAGGAAGTAAAAAAAACCCTTAAGATAAAACGTGGGTTTTACATGAAATTATAGAGTGAGCCTTCCGGGGCACCTATTGGTTATAAAAACAAAGCAAATTTCTCTCGGGAGTACCGATTATGTTGGAGCATATTGAAACGATCTTATCTGATGAGTTTTTATTTTTAACGGACAAATTATGAATCCAACACATAGAGGAAAAAGTTAAAACTCTTTCAATGAATGTTTTATAAAAAAGGGATAAAATATTTCTATCAACTCTAAACGAATCCAGTTTTCTCAGAAAGTATAAGCACTGCCGACCCTTTTTCACTATGGCATACCATTTTAATTTATCATCAAAAATAGAACCCAGATAAGCATAAGTTGAAACAATTTCAACTTCTTGATTATGTATGATGGTCTTCTCCCTTCTGTGTCCACATCCCCTGAAATCAATGACCATTTCTTTTGTTTTCGCGATGTTCAAGTTCAAATATGATTGGTCACACCAGTCAACACACTCATTGAGAGCGGGCCATGATGATACTCAGACTCAATTAAAAGTGAAAGTAACGCACTTTCGTCCGCAAACTTAACAAGATGATTATCCCAATGCGTACTTCTACAGTCATCGGTGTAAATGATATTACGTAGAGGAGAAAGGACACAGCCCTGAGGAGACCCAGTTGAAGTATGTATCAAATTGAACATGCGACCGTTGACAAACACTGTTTGTGATCTACTGGTAAGAAAATCGATAAATCCAGAGCACTAGTTGGTGACAATGTCAAAATTCAACAGAAGTTTTTCTGCGAGAATGTGCGGTTGAATAGTATTAAAAGCACTTGAAAAATCTGCAAAGAGTATTCTAGCATGTGCACCTGGCTTTTCTAGATGTTTATACACTACGAAATACAGCGTGTTTAAAATGAACAGCTTAGCAATTCTACCCCTTTTCCAGAACGATACGCAAACTGAAGAGGGTCGAGTTTGTGTTCTACCTTAGAAACAATAATGAATTTTATAATTTTTTCCAGTTTTTTTTTTTATAACGAGAGAAGTTAATGCGACCGGACGAAAATCATTTCAATCTATTTCCTTTTATTTTCTGTCTAATCCTTTTATTTTCTTTTATTTTCTGTCCATCCTTTCTTACCCCTTTACCTTCGTTTGCCTTGACCTGAGATGTAACTGTCGTTACTTTTCGACTGTGATGACGTACGAAGGAGTTCGAGCGGAATACTGTTCTGCATATACTTGAGCACCTTGGCGAATTCAAGAAGGCTCAGCAAATACTCACGAGTGTAGACAAAGGAAGACCCGTCATGGGCACGTCCATCCTGAATATTCACACCTCCGATGCGTTGAAAGTGAATTTGATCAAGTTAAGATGCTCTCGTTTATAACAATACCCCAAAATAAAAGAGATGCAATTTTGCCGTTCTGTCATACAAAAGAGTCATGATTTCAAAAGAAAAAGGTCAAAGAAAACATATCAGACCTGTGGTAACATTGAGATGTATTACAGCGAAAAGCGAGTCAGTATGGACTTTCTCCTGTGCGCCGCAACATAATAAACGCAGCCATAGACTTTTTTTCAGACAGAAAACCCAAACTAAACGTCATCAAAGGCACACCGCCTATTCAATCAATTCCATAAATCAAACAAAAGATTCAATTTGTATTCTTATTGTAACAAAAAGTTCCTCATGACGAGTTGAGAATAAAACAAAAAATGCCGTAAATTGTGTACAAGAAAGAGCTTGAATGGCGCAGTATCACGTTTCCTGCGTCTGCATCTACACAGACTTCCTTCGTCAATCGAGGTAGCAACTTCAGCGAAACTGGGACAGCATCAACCGGACAAACACTGCATCAAGTAGCTCAATATAGATTGCTGCCGTGGAATCGCCAGTATTATACACCTTATCTATGTTATTCGATGCCACCTTCATCACCGTACGTCTGTAATAAACGTCCAGATGTAATTTCGATGACAGCGAGCACACCGTCGACTGTTTGACCAACACCTCAAAATCCCAGCCACCACTCCCCACCCACAAGGGACTATCCGTACTAGGGTCGGATCCGTACTGTCTTTTTCCATGGACGCTATCCGCTTTTAATGTCAGTTGTTCTTCCTAAAGACGGAAAACCGTTGCTTCAGAGTGTGAGTTGGATAAAGTCATCGATGATATTGAAATTTAGATTTTTTTCAATTTGTTTTTGTTCAAGACGTGGAAATATTTGTCTTACACATCCATGACGAAATCAGTACGTTCAAAAAGTAAGTCCAGGTAACGCCAGCACGCCTTTTTTAATAGAAAAAGATATCATGACATTTGCTACATTGTTTGTGTGCTTTGTCTGTAAAAACGTCAGTGGCTGCGTTCATATTGTCACACGGCACAAGAGAGAGTCCACGCTGACTCCGTTTTCGCTGTAATTGACAATGAGCCACTTACTCAAAGGTATATACATGCCGTTGTATTAATTGTTATATATGGTCATATATCTGAAAAAATCTCCTTTTCGTACATGTGAGTTTTCTCTTTCATGTTGTTATAACTATTAATCACAGCAATACATGACTGCAGACTAGACCTTAGAAATTCCTCTATTACAATATTTGATGCCGGTGATATTTGTTAATTTGGTGTCCCTAGAAATGTAAGTTATCAATTACTTTCACTTACTCTTTGTTCCATGGGAATATAGATGGAATTTCTCAACAGCAAACTGGCATATATGACTTGGTAAAACCTCAGGCCGACACAAACAGAACATCCTTAGACCATCAGAGTTCATCAGGGCGCGTTTCAAGAACAAATCAATCTACAGTTAAAATGAAACTATATAAGCATGTATCTCATCGGAATGAACAGAAGTATATAAATAATTACTTTTATTGAATAAAAATTACTATTACGGTTCACAAATTAAATGTTTTCTTCGTTCAGAATGTCCAGTCTCATACCTATAATCAAACAGTTTATGTTTATAGAAACTGTATATGATGTTAGAAGACTCATAAGGTATATAACGGTGTTTTATTATGTTATTTTATGGCACAGATAACCTACCTCTTCAGCAGTTGTACATTTTGAACAAATGAGCACATCGCCAGCTTCAGGTCGCAACAGTTTAGCCTGATGGCAATACAGTGAAATACAGGTTCTGAACGTGCAAGCTAAAATAGAATATATAAATTCTGTTAAGTCAATAATAGTTAAAGTATGATAAGGTAACCTACAGAATTCCCTTAGTAATGTCAGATTATCTAACAATTTATCTCTTGTTAAAGAAAGTTTTAGAGTATACTTACTGACTGGTGCGATAAAGAAGTTAGGCCTGTCACGTATTATTGTTGTAGATAATGGAGACGAGGAAATTTCAACAACCGCAGACTCTGTTAAAAAGGATGTGGTCAGGATAAGTGGTTACAGACGAAAAGTCGAAAATTATCACAAATTTGACAGAGGGATGGCCGATCAACATCAAAACATCTATTTTTGTCTAGTTATGTATCATAGACAGTCATGTACACAATTAACCAGTGATTCAATTTGCAGCTATCTACCTAAACAAGTAACAAAAAGGCAAAAAGGTCAAAATGGATTAGATTATGTTGAATGTAATTGTAAAAACAAGTTATCTTAGACCATTCATTTGATGGTTAGATAATTGTACAGCTTTTCATTATTTACACGACAAAACGTGCTCACCTTCCTTTACAAGATGACGTAGCAGTAACCCAAATAATTCAATACTTAGGTGATCCGTTCCTCTCTCATCCAACATGGTTTGGTCTTCTTGATATTGCATCCATGTCTGTTGTAGTCGCTTTACTAGAGAGCTGAAAGTGTAAAATAAGAGGTTTAATATCAAACAAGCTAGAGTTCTGTACTTCCTTGTGTCAGATGATATCTACACTCACCTATCACAGTAGTTTGCTTAAAAACAAAACCTTTGTAACACGACATGATCAGTTTTTGTTGTGTTCCATCCCTCCTATGAAAGTCTTCAGTCAAAGTTCTAGTTGTTGAAAGTATGCAAATGAATACCACAAAACAATTGACACTGGGTCTCATTTTTGCTTCATTTGTGACAACTTTTACCCTTTTGATAAATAAATATAAATTAATTCAAACACTGAAGCTGTAATGCGCTTATGCAATCAATCTGTCATGAAGGCCTTATTTTTTATTTTACTGGCAAATTTAAAAGCGTGTTTGTAACCAGATTATTGAATAAGTTGGGGTATAAAGTAGTTGTTTTAATAACTTTCTGTTGTGTTAGAGGTGCGATGCTTTCCTAAATCCGATGTTAAATTTAAAATACTTTCTTTATATGATTAAACCGGTCAATCACATGATGACTAGTACTTCTCAAAAATGTCACTCGATGCTATGTGCATGACGCTATTTCTTTGTTGCGATAGAAAGTCCCTCGCTCGACAAAACTCATCACAAATGCAATAATTATAACTGTAGCGCATATAAATTATTGGCCATTAGTACATGACCTTGTGGCGACAAAAAGATTGCCGAATTCACTGAGTGACTTTTGTTTTACAATTTTCGAAGATAAAATTAAAAGGTGAAGTTCTTTTTTAAGTTTACAAAGTGTAAGGACAGCACAATAACAGTGTCTAAACACTTAAGATGACAGTTGGAGGAGACAGAAACAACCCAATCCCTCTCTGCCTCAAAACTCGATTAAACATTTCAGTCTACGTCAAAATTTCAAATTTAAGTCCAATGTATGCACTACGCCATCTACTATTTATAGCAAAAACTTCCTTTCTAGAAAATTCAATTGTTACCTGTTACTGGAATAACTACTTAATGCTATAGCTATATAACGATCTTTACTGGCAAACAAGCAGAAGTCACTCTGATAAGCAAATTACAGTGCTGAAGAAGTGAACACGACCTCAAATTAAACTGACATGCAACAATCTTCCACTATTCTAAGGAGCTGGCCTTCGAGGTATAATTATGAAAACTCTTTTCTAAAGGACATTTTATAAAGGGCATTACCTCTGATACTTTCCATCCGTATCAGCATTCCGTGCAGTTTTCCAAGTTGCATTCGTCAACGGACAATCTGATGTTACATCTGTCACATCAGCATATGCAGTTTCCTTGAACTTCTGGTACATCTCCTCAACTTCATCTGTACCCGTGTCTATGTGCTCGATGCACCAAGATTCTCCTTCGTCTATATTACCTTCACAAGCTTGGTATGATGCCTTGGCAATCATATCTGTTACTCCATCGTACTGCATCATGTGTTTCAAATAGTCATCAAATTCCTTAAGATTTATCTGTGATCCATGGGAATGAGACTGAACAATGGCATTTCTTCTGGCGGTGTCAACACATCTACTGATGGTATCTGCTAGATGGTAGTTGTTGACTCTTGATATGATCAGTCCCAGTAGTTCATTTGTCTCGCCTGGAATTTGACAGTCACGGGCATTGTTCCTGTGTGGAAGCATGCATGACAGTTGTTTTCGCATCAAGTTGATCTGTTTGATTGTGTATACATTTAGTTCTGGGTATTCCTCACGTGATTTGTTAACTATAGACTTCCATTGAGTAATGCAGTCTTCCATGAATTCCCCAAGTTCCGGTAATACTTTCAATGGGTCCCCATCGGAGGTGAATGAACTTCGACCTACTTTGACGCCAATTGTATGGGTGCTATTAGAAGCTTTACAATATACTTCAGCTTCCCAATCTTCATAAAACAAGTCACCATCTTCTCTCAACCTGGCAACATTACGTGTCATAAGTACAATCCCCTCCAGCATCTTCAGGGGACAAAATAAAGAACAAAACATTTATACTGCCTTTAGAATTCGGCGTCGTTGAAACATTGTAAACAGCATCGAAATCAAACATAAATTACATCAGATGTAAACAATACGAAATATATCGGTGGTAATCACACTATTGCAAAACGAAAATTCATTAAGAGACCTCCGATGGAAGGGGTGTCAGCCTGATTTAAGGTCATGCAGCTTAACTGCCGACCATACATTGTAAAGATAATTCATATTTTCGTGTAAAAAAGAAGTGATAAATTTATCTTTTTATTCCCCATGAGTGAAAGTCAACGCATCTGAAACTAACTTTCTTTGTTACATTGACAAACGGTGACTGCACGAATATGTGACTTGTTGTGTATCAAGAACTACCTTTAAAGAATTATGTGGTTTGGCATGTTAAAAATTACCAGGAAATAAGTTTCGTCTATGCTGTTATAGGTCTTGCAAACTATTTGAAGTGAACAACAATACTTGTTTTATTGTAGTTTAAATGGACTGTGAGTGGGACGGTCCCGGGACGAGGTCACCTTAGAGTTAATCACAATTGGATTTGACCTTAGGGCGTTTGCATGTGGATAGCCTTCGTCCACAAAGCTATTGTTCCCGCCAACTAATAGCAACAATGGCAGTCAAAGCATAAGTTTCCGCAAATGTTGTTAGACAGCAGGCCTAACGGAGGGTACAGACCACATGCTAGTAACTACACAAGGCATGCCATCAACTAATGTCCTGAAGTGCCTCAACAATTGATACATCATCGGACTTAACATGCCTATTGGCCAACAAAGACTGGTCCGCTGGGCACGGAACAACTTACACACAAAACCGGCAAAACAACAGTCACTTCAAGACCAAACTGCACATGGAACAGAAACATCAGGGGTGACTACAAGTCCCTTGCCAAAGATGCAGAGCTGAACCAACTATAAAGACATTGTATCGGACCAATGCACCACTTCCCAGAATCCAGCAAAGGATGAGCATAAACCATTACTGATTCTGGACTATACAATAACAAACATTGCTTTGCTGTACTGACGAGATGGAGCCCTCAGCTGAATGGGACATGAAGCTCACTATGCAGACCACCAAACATAGACCTAAACCTGACCAAGTTTCCCTTCGGCAGTGGATATCAGGCGATGCCAATATCTTAAAGACATTAACCGTAGCCTGTCCATGAACACTAGTACAGAAATTTTCGAGAAATTTTCGAGAAATTGACACTTTCTCGCTGTATTGCGAGAAGTAAGCGAGAATACATACTTTCTCGCGATCAAGCTGCGAGAACTGTGCTTTCTCGCATGCATCTGTGAGAAATTGAATTCTCGCAATCAGTCTCGCAATCAGTCAGTGAGAACTAAATTTTCTCTCTCTGCATATGCGAGAAATTATGACATTTTTGTGAAATGCTTACACAGAAGAATACAATTTGTCGCAGATGCAGAGCGAGAAAACAAATTTCTTGCTATTTGATTGCGAGAATTCAGTTTCTCGCAGATGCTGAGCGGGAAAACACAGTTCTTGCCAGCTGATTGCGAGGAAATTAAATTCTTGCTAAATTATTGCGAGAAAGTATGTATTCTCACTTACTTCCCACAAAAAACGAGAAAGTGTTCATTTCTCGCAAATTTCTGTACTAGTGGAAGGACACGCTAGGGTACCTCGATCACACAATTAATATCGGGGATTACGCACAATAGTTTTATCATATGATTACAAGTATCGCAAGAAACAGGCAATGACTCAATCACGTGGGGATCCGTAGACCTCCATCCTTGATAAGCGACAAACTATTCACAAGGCAAACGGAAATACTACCAAGAAAAACATTAAGAAGGACGCCATGCACCGTAGCTTTGTCACACAAGAAACTGAAATCTGCTTTGATTTTCAATAACCAGCCAGCTGCAGCTGCACTTCTTGCCATTTTGTACACATGTGCATAGAGGATGGCTGCCACCAAGACCGCCCACAATACCGCCATAACTCACTGTTCAGCAAAGTATGGGGTGGTCATGATTATAAGCAGCCTCGATGTTATACCCAAGAAACAAACTAGGTTTGACTCATTCGCGAATGCAGTCAACGTGAACTCATATGCATCTACAAAGTCGTTGAAATACGAAACTATCGATTACACCGTCACTCTGTGCAAGCTAGGATCGTACCTGGCCAACGCCGACCTGAAATCCACTTATCACTCTGTACCTAAAAGTGTTGACTCACAGCCTGCTACAGGCCTATGTTTAAAATTCGCGAAGCATAAAACTTGGACGTACAGGGTCGACATATGCCTTCCATTAGGTGAGGCGAAGAACCCAGAAATTTTCGCTCGCAATACGTGAAGTATTACCAGAATAATGCGAACGAAAGGGTATGGTGTTGTAATCATGTATTTCGACGATTTCCTAATCATCGCAAACTCTAATATCGTGTGCAAAGAAGCCTTTAAGGCTTTGCTAACCTACTTCAGCAACTTGGATTTTCCATAATCTGGGAGAAGATGGTCGAGCCTATGCAATGCTAGGGATCGAGATAAACACACACACACATGGACTTCGTCCCTAGACGGTAACATTTTACAAGAACTAAGTGACTTCCTCGAATATTGGCTTCCAAAGCGGTGTGCGATGAAATGCGAGCTTCATCAACTCAACTGGGCGGAAAGAGTTATTCACGCAAATTTTCACCACTAAGCATGCTCAGCAGTGGGAGCAGGCATTTACATAAATGACTGGTTCTAAACATGATGGTCAGTCTGCCATCCAACTTCTGCAAGGAACTTTAAACCATCCTGCTTGCATGCAGATGGTGGCATCGCTTCTGGGACAAATGCAACATAGTGGTATACACGGACAATACCACCTCCATGTATAAAATAATCTCTGGCACGTCACATAATACGACAGCAATGGAGTGGCTGTGCGAACTCCTTTGGCTGTCAGTAATCTCCAACTTTCAGATTACCACCAGATATGTCAAAGTTAATGATAACGATGCAGACTCCTTATCACACGTGCATGAAATTTAACACTAATTAAGAGCTTTAGAAACCCTGCAAAATCGTTAGACACACCCCTTATAGGATAGGCACTATCATATGTCTGTTTTCACGTACTCCTTATTGCTCCAGGACCTTAACAGTAAGAACTTTACAAACCAATTAAAACGCATGGACTCACTTAGTGACAATGACGGTACTTCAAGGGCGCCGGAGGGCTAGCGCCTACCACTTGTGTTGGGGGCCTTCGGCTGAAATCTGCTCATAGCCAGTTAACATTATAATAAAATTGTTGACCTTGACGCTTATTTTATTGTAGTTTAAATTGGCCGGGTTCGAGGCAATGAGTCGGACGGACCCATGACGAGGCCACATAACACTTAATCATAATTGGCTTCAACCTTAGACCGTTCCCCACTCACCCTCCCTATTCTTCTAACTTCGAAATTTTAAAGTGTGAAAAACTACACATAAACATGAACATAAAGACCTGAAATAACTAAATTTAACTTTCTTTTTCGAGTATCCTATTTCTTAAATTTAAAATATCTTTGCATGATTATGAAATTGAACTATCATCAATGATGACATTTTCTTTGTGAAAATTATGAAAAATATATTTCCTTAACTAAATTTATAGCAAATAGTACGTATGACTTTCAGGTTAAGAGAGACAACAGGTTCATTCATGTTACATCATTTGTGTCAAAGGCACTTCACCAACCTATATTCAAACTTCTCACAAATCCCTAATTTTAAACAAGAAACATTTTAAACAAAAACATATTAAACAAAAAACCCCAAACAGCTTGGTAAAGTATTTTGTTTGCCTTTGATGCATGCATGAAAAAGAAGCAGGTTTAACTCACAGAAACTGAAATACTTTTCACATAAGTACACTACGTAATCATTACGTTTATACGCCATTGTATTAAGAGAAAAGACTTCGGTTATATATTAAATATCGTAATTATTTGATAAACATGGCTTATATAAGTTGTATCTAATGCAAAGATATATCACATAACATGAAAAAGACAATAATGTATATATTTGCTGTAACTGTCGAGCATGGACAACCGCCCATTAGTGCTGCCTAAAGGAGAATTCCGATCGGTTAATGACTGTGGAAAGCTCAGGGCGACAATTGCAATCTACCCTTCTGGAGATGGAACTTGAGCACCCTGTTGAACTGCACGAGACTCACAATGAACCCTTATGTCCACAAAGCGCATGGTGGTTCACAGGAAGAGTGGCTGTTGGCATACCAGTGAGGGCTCTATGGAGGAAGAGGGCGCCCTCTGATTTTTAAAAGGTAATCTTCAACCTCCATAACAAGGTGTCTGTAAGAAGTATTATTTTGAATGTCTTATAGACGAACTTGGTGTAACTAAGACCTCCACCAAACCCACTTACAGACAATCAATGTTCAACAAATCTGAAATTTTGGCAAACCATAAGTCATTCATGGATAATTTTAATATTACAACAAAGGATGACCATAATAAGTTGCC
>LD346101.1:106827-128498 GCA_001465055.1 Ptychodera flava | reverse complement strand
ACTATCACTTCTATCCTTTGCAAAAATAATATCGTGCGGCAATTTTTGTACACAAAGAAGCCAAAAAAAGGAGCTCCGGCCACAGCAGAACTGATGCTGAAAGGGGGCCATCTGTATAGCTTGTAAAGACGTTTCTTATGATAAACTCTGTATGGTTATATGAACATGAGATTCTCCAAAAAAGTTTGCAGCCTCTAAAGGAAAGGACGTCACTTTCTTCTGCTTTTTTTTTTTGCTCTGGAGACCATTGTCCCAACTTATCTCATTCGCGCCTTCAGTTTCTCCCTTTTAGTGAGTTTGTGGGCCACAGGCATCAGAAGTCCCACTTTCAGCAGACACAGTAGTCCTACAAAGGCTGCCAACGAGAGTGCCAGAGTGGGGACATGGATAAGGAGAAGACTGGCGGACAATGCCCCTTGACCCGCATATATGCTGTGCTTGAGCTGGTACGGCAACTTGTATGATTTCTCATACTTCTCCAGTCTGTCCTTCAAGCATGCAACAAGCCTGTCTTTGTCCATCGTCCTAAAGTAACTGAGACGTCTTTTATGGCAAATAATGAAACAGCTCTCCCAGAGCCACTACGACAGACAACACTCCTGTTATATTTGCTTTATGTTCGGCATTGGGCTCTGCTGTGGTGTGGCGGCTTGCAACTCCCTGGCCTGTGAGCATAGGGACAGGCAACGGCGGTGCAAGTAAGGGGCTTTCTTTTTCCCTAGCAGGAGGCTCATCACTGGTGAACCTGTCTGTCTTTGCAGGGGGCCCTTCGATCTTGTAGGCCACAATTTCCTTCGCTCCAGCATTGATGACGTCAGAGTTCTGAACTGAACTGGATGGGGTTAACTTGAATACCTGTGCCATACTAAAGTTAAAGATGTTGACAGGGTCCCTGCGTTTTGTAGAGGACTTGCAGGAAAATGCCTTTGGGATAGAAATCGAGATTTATGGTATCCAGTAATGCAGTAATAAAGACATACATTTCACTAAACTGCATATATGTATGAAATATATTTGAACACATGATCAAAACAACTGGGTTCTGTCATGATGCAGAATGTTACATGTCATTTTATACGCAAGTAATTAGAGTGAGCACGAAAAAATCAGAACAAAATGACTGCTTGGTGGCCATGTTGGGTAGTATCGTTAAAAATATCGACATGCACATGTAAGTTATAATGTAGTCCTTGAGCGAAGTTTAAAAGAAATCTGTTGCAGCTTGTTTTAGTAATGGCTCTTGACATGAAAAAAAAATCGCAAGAAATTGGCCACCTGGCGGCTATATTTAATTGTATTACAAAACAAATTGACTTGCATATGCATGCAAAAATGTATTATCCATGTGCCAAGCTTAAAAGAAATCGGGGCCAAGCGTGTCTTAGTAATGGCTCTGAACATTTAAAAAATCACAAGAAAATGGCAGCCTGGCGGCCATATTGGATTGTATAATAAAGACACTTGGCATGCTTATGTAAGTCATAGAGCGTTGTCCTTGTGCCAACTCTAAAATAAATTGGGCAAAGGAATGTCTTACTAATGGCTTTGAACATTAAACAATAGCAACATTACGGCAGCCTGGCGGCCGTATTGGATCGTATCACAAAACAAATTGGGATGCATATGCATGCTGTATTGTGTTATTCTTATGCAAAGTTTGAATGAAACTGGACAGGCATGTATGAGATATCTGCATGGATGGATTGACGGCAACCAATCTAAAAGTCCCCTAGACTTTTTCCGCGAGGACGAAAAATCACACGTGATATGTAATAGCTTTTAGAATTTGCCATATTATTCTAAAATGTACGTTTTTGACCAAAAATTTGTAACGCTTTTAGTTACTTGGGAAAGACCCGTTTTGCCTGCAAACAAACAGGTGCACAGATGCACACAGGTGCACACCTAATTGTTTATTCGCTATGTCTTTGGAGTTACGTATTTATACTTACGTCAAAATTGAAAGTGGTATAAGGTTAATACAATGTTATGTTGTCTTACTATAGAATTTGGGTATCGCAAAGTGTTGCTTTTAGAGGTCTTACTTTTAGATATCTGTCAATTTCAGTTTCTCTTCTCTTCTGGCTTAAATCTCCTTTCCTAGTGATCAAAATCATTCTGCTGCTTAGGTTGTTGAGGTCATTCAGAGACCACTTTGCTGAACTTGTTTCGGCTTCATTTCCACTTTTTCCCCTGTTCCTTATGACGCCAGATAACTCGAGTTGAATATACCTATCCAAGCTTTCGTTTGAGACATCAGGAGCTGTAGTCTTGTAACAACCATGATCATTTATAGCTTCGATCTGCTCAAAGCATTTAACTTGTGAGTGGTCATACACATCCAAACGATTCATTAACCAGAGCAACTGTTTTTCACTGTTACACTGAAAAGTAAACATAAATATTTATTTTATTAGGTTGTAGGAATTGTGGTAAAAATATCTGTCCATATATAGTAAACATGAAACATTCTAATTTTGACAATTGTAGCGACGTTCATTGATGTAGCTGTCAGTATATGACAATAAGCCAGATTCACATTATGATGAATGACATTTTTGCCAAACGATGTGAATTTTTACATGATATGAACAATACCCGTTCATGAATTTAAATACGTTAATAAAGTAAAACATACCAGTTACCTTACTATGCTTTGTCTTCATGCAGAAGTTTAAAATAGTCGCCTAAATTACCTATACTGCATAATCAAATGCACTCTTAAAGATATAATGCTATCATAGACTTGGAAAACAACACACAAAAAATGCATACTCGAAGTATATTGTGGTGGTTAAAAGAAGACTAATATGTATTTACATTTCAGGTGAGCCCATCCGGCGATGGATTTCTTCACCAAACGCAATTTCGTCAAGAAGATTGCTATGCCATTTGATCCACTTGGCATGTTGGTGCCTCATATAATTCATGCAAAAATTCTTTTTCAAAAATGTTGGCCACTGGACTGGAATGGCTCCCTTTATAGAGATTTAGAACTGAAAAGTGGCTAGTGGTTTTCCAAATTGATACGATCGGGCAAATATCAACTTTTCAAGATGTCTGTGATTATTTTTGCAAGAAAACAAGTCTTTGATCTTGCATAAACTTGTAGATACATCTCAAGATGTCTATCAAGCAGCTAGCTACATAAGATATGCTAATGGAACAATACTCCACCAAAATGTAGATGCAAAAACTAGAATAACGCCGCAGAGGGCGATAAGCGTTCTTCGCACAGAGTTGATGGGAGCCATATTGGGTTAGTAATTAGCGAACGTCATTACAAGACACATTGGTGATTGAACCAGGACAGATAGCATTGTGATCAGACAGCATGGTCACTTTGTGTTGAGTTAGAGGTCACAATCGACATTACAAGCCATTTGTTGCTTATTACATCGGGAAAATCGGGAGTTCTACTAATCCTCATCAGTGGCAATATGTTCCAACAAAACAAAATCCAGCTGATACTGCAAGGTATACAGTATTGGCTTAACAACAACTCTCGGTTGAATGGTCAGGACTTTCAATGAAAAGAAAAATCACATTGGCCTTAGAATATTATTAAAGAATTATTAAAGAATCTGAGATATAAACGCAAGAGATTAGAAAAGTGTTCGACCTACAACCGCAAAGCTAAGGGAACCTTCTTTTCAAGACGATCAATCCTATACGAGCACTACATTGATAGTATAGATGCCAACTATTCTTGGCGCCTTAACCCTATACCTTTCTCGTGTTTGCAAAGTACAGAGAGCCACTGCTTGGTTGTTTCATTTCCTAGACAACTGTCTACTGTCAAGAAGGTAAAATATTGTTTTGCCAGCTAGTAACATGTTTGAATAACGTCAACGGATGACAAAATGATACAAAGGATACATGTACTGCCTCAAGGGATCAACAGGGAATTGTAGCTGCGTGGAAGGCAGCACAGCATCCCATTTAGGCTGTCGCCACATATCTGACAGCGTGGTCTCAGGCACCCACATAGAATACGAGAGTAGCCCCTTGAAACTTTCTTCAGCTTTCAGTTATAATAGATAACGATGGTCTATTAAATATTTATTTGCAGGCAGTTACGATGCAGTAAATCCATTTTATGATGGAGGGTGGGTTGAAGTTTTGCTATGTAAACTTGTGTGAAAAAACTTAAATAGCAGTAGCATGACATTGACAGTATGGATATCTGAGCAGGCGATGACTCACAGGTGATGATGCAAGTACATTTGATAGTGAAAGTAAGTGAGTGAGGACAGGAAACATACGCAATCAGTGGTCTTTGCCTTATTGCAAGTGCCTTTGGCTCAACATTGAGAGTCTGTGAGTCTCACAGTGCTTTGATGTAAACCTTGCACAAGTTGCTTCTCCATTGTCCTAGAGTGTTGCTGACCCAGTCGGGTATTCCTGCTTCAGTGGTAGTTGTGGTGGCTACATCAATATCGAAGTGGTGGATCACGTATTGTCGTGCATCAGCAGCCCGAGCTTGCACCATCAGTTCTCGCGGGCACTGACTCAGCTTTCTTATGTGAGATATGTGCCATCTAAGAATTGGAATGTTGGCACCAGGAACCTTTCGAGCGTTTTGGCATAAATGTGGACAACACAAACAGAGGTTCTGGTTGATGCTTTATAGACGGTGTGTCCTTGTCAGTAAGGATCGGTTTGTGATTACTTTATTTGACTTCCAGCATGTTTCTACACATAACGGCCTGTGCGGGTGACACATTTTCTGCACTGAATTGCTTTGGTGCTCACGAGATTAATTCACTTACTCTCTAAAGAAACCTTTCAATGCTAGTATCGAGCTCGCCTGCATCATGAGCTTGTCATGGTTACATATGTTTTGTGGTGTGCAAACATAAATATCCATTTAGGCATCTGATTAGGTCTATCATGTCTGGTACTCGTGGTTGAAGTACCTGTAAGATGCTTTGCCTGATTCTTTGCAGTATGGGTTGTAGTAGTGTGTGCTCGTTGTGAAGTCATCGCAACCTTGTTCAATGTAGTGTTGCATCACCCTGGCCAGGCATACCATAATGGTGTTGTACGCCAGTCTTTATTTTGCCAGGCTGGGAAAAAGACTATGGTTACCCTGACCAGTGCGGGCATAGGTATTAGTCTAAGTAGCGAGCAGAAATCTGCATAGAATGTCTGCCATACCTAGTACATGCATTATGTATTTCCTGGTACACTTTTTGGATATAGGTCGTCAGCTGTGTTGTCAGTATTTGCATAGCAGGCGAGGCAGGTATAGTGCTTCATGTACCAATATTACTAATCTCTCAATCTGCGAATGCGAGACCACATAAAAATCGAATTATCTGATCCATTAATACGGGTGATGCTATTTTATGGTTGCAGAAAATCACACTGCCACTTTATATCAAGGCCAAAGTTGTCGGATAGGGTGGTTGTAACGCCAAGTTTGCATAGTGATGTGCTCAAAACAATGGCCCTCGCTGTGCAGCATTTGCATACTTGCATACAAAGCAATGAGTGCTGATAATATTACACACCTCATAATTAGTCATTATGGTGTCAGTGTTTGACACAGCATTGGCAGGATTGGTTACTGGGATTTTGTGTTGTGGCTGGCTGGAGCAGGTATGTGTCTCTTTGGCTTTGGGTCATGTGCATGCATTCCTTGCATTTCTTTGTCTTGACCATAGTTGAAATTTGTCGATGTGAAATAATCGCAATCACACCAATCCACAATCCAATGACTAGGTCAGAATCGTAAGACAGCAGTTGCAAACACAGACACAAAACAGCACAGAAGAGACAGCAAACAGACGGCACACAAAGTCATATTTATGAAAGAAAGACATATGGACCTCTGGCCAGAAGACCAAGAAGTGATGTCAGGTGTTTCGAAAATAGTAAGCGCATCCTGCCCCACATGTGGCACCCGCCATATATCAATCTGTAAGTCAGATAGGCAGTGGTCACCAACCAAGGCCCAACGGCACCGATGCCACCAGCGATCATTTGCCTAAGAGAGATATTGTATCTATAGCCTGCGACACCTGCCAAAAAAAGATGGTGAAAGCTAAAATGGCTGTAGCATGATGTTAACGGCATGGATTTGCAAGTAGATTTGATATTGATGTGCACACGTTTAGTGTGTTAAGTTATAGCATATGATAAGGCGAAGATGTGGTCAAACAGCTTACCCGAATCAGTGATCTTTGCCTTTGTTTAAGTGACCCTTCTCCACATTAACCATGTTTATATTTATAGCAAAGTCCTGATCATCTAATATTGAGCAGAGGTGAAAACTCTATTTAGTGTAGATCATGTTTTTCTATGTTTATAAAGACTTTGTGGAATTGACAATTTTCATAGTATCTATGTGACACAGAGTGGAAACGAGAGCAGCTGAGTGTAGTAATTACAAGCATGTAGCCAATTGAAACCATGAAATATAAGGAATAATTTGGGTCGATTTCTACATACAAGCTGTTTAAACCCGGGATGTCGCATTAAGGGGTGCTATACCTTGTTTTTGGCGTCAAACGTTGCTATATTAGAAGATGTATAATATAAGATTATTACATGATCATCAACTGATTTGATATTGTTTGCATTAATTTGAGAAACCTACCCCAGAACTAAATGTGGGACCAAACATTCAGGGTTGGTTTTATGGGAAATATGCTCTAAAGAAGCCACGTGATAGCCCTACAGCTATTTACATCTCTTGTCGATGATTGCGCACATAGGAATTCGGATAGTTTGGTATCTGGTATTTGTACCGTCATAAAGTTCGAGTTACAGAATTCACCGATTGCAGCAGTGTATTGCTTTAGTACCAGACGGTGTCTACAACTTACCTAATAATACGACAACAGGTCAATAGATTCGTATGCAAACACACAATTCACATCTGCATCACTCGAATCTCAAAAAATATATGACCTATTGTATCATCTACCTTTTTTCAACTTTGAAACATCGATGTCGAAATCACATTAGACGAGTATTTTCTGAACATTGAACTGTGGCCTTGACGTTTTCAACGAGTTTACATAAATCATATGACAGTTTGACCAAGGTGGCTATTGAAAGTTCAAAACACAAGCCCGGATTTTCTTGTATTACTGTATTTGCCAATTTGTATTGTGTGACTTCGTTCGGTTTGGAACAAAATAGGTAGGAAAGTTCCATGCATGTCCAAAACTCGGACAAGAAATAGCATGTAAATTCCTTAAATGTTGAAGTGAATTTGCTATCAAACATATCAACTTTGACCTAATATGCAGTTCGTAACTGCATTAGTTGTCAAGGGTTCTTGCACGTATGGATACCAATAGGTCGCTGACATCGTCAGTATCACTACGACCTGCTACAACAATTACTGCAGCTTTCAGGCAGGGATTGTTTCAACATAAATTTGAGATAAGTTTGAAAAATGATATGTTAGGGACACTGTTAATGGCATTTGTAGCTTCTACCCATGCAAATTCAGTAAATTCTAGATTGGATTCAAACTCTCAATGTATGGCACCCAATCACCAAGCAAAGACATTATAGTCAATATCGGTCAGCTTAATCCTCACTTTGAAGAAACAGTTCAATAATCCAGCATAGCTGTCAGGTTTCTTTTACTGTTATCCCTCTACATGCTGTACTCGCTAAACACTCACACTCGTTATCACCCATTGCTCAAAACCTTTATCAAAGCAATATATACATAGCTTAATGGGACAAAAGGTAGCCCTGCGTACAAGTCTGTGTGTTCCCGGCGTTATACGGCCTCAATCACAGCCTGCAATGGTCCATAGAGATAACTGGCGAGATTCAAAATGGTGATTTTTATGGGTAAACAACTTGTCGAGTACGTTATGTTTCAGAAAACGAGCGGTTTTGGACGTTGGGAGAAGTTAATCGCATCTTTTCTGGGGTCGGTTAGGAGGTAAAGGTAGGCAGGGAAAGAATTTTGCCCCGATAGAGCAGAATTTCGGCCAAAATGACCGTGTTTTCGTTGCGGTCCAGATGCGGACTGCAGAGTCTCCACACAGGGCTAGGCAAAAGGCAGCCTAAGAGACAGTCCTGTCCACCAGCCGAGCTACCAACCCAGGGTAGGAAATTCAGAAAATTCTCGATGGAACTCTTACTCACAATGTTCTGCACCAAGTTACCTCTAGCGAAGACATCACAGTCAAAACATGTAAAATATTTCCGCTATGTGAATTGTGAACATAATGCATTTAAAGAAAGAGTTGCATCACTAGTTGGATCGCGTTTACGGAATGTAAGTGTGAAATGTTCAGTTGAAAAAGATCGAATAGCATAATGAGTACAAACATGACGACAGGAACGTTTGGTGATGATGGTGCAAATGACTGATGCAATATTTTGCTACTTAGACAAAATCTACCTGTTTGAAAGATCATGCACAGATGTAATAGCAAAGGTAACCACTCTGGATAGCGACCAAGGTATAAGGTATATGTTAGAACACGGTGTCTTCACAATGCTGGACAGTACATGACATGACAAAATAGAAAACTCATACTATGTCAAACGATAATTGCTGCAGTGTACAGGTAAACAAAGTTTTAGAGGCGATTGACGCCGGCCGATGACGTAGTCATGAGAAGAGATGCCGTGCCAATTTGCATGACTTCCGTCGTCCGATCGTTTTATCCCACTTTGCTCGGCGTATCATACGTTGGCCAAGTAGGCGAGGAGTCACTAAACCAAGCCAAGGCAAATGGCTCTCATCATGGCTATCAATATTTTCAAGAGGAGAATTTCCAATAATAATACATTTTCTTCATGTTATAGACTTGAATGTATTGTGACTATGTTGTTAATCCACGAAATGTGACGGGTAAGTACCTACATTTTGGTACCTAAGGAGCTGTGAACAAACAATTGAGTACACCTTTTCACATAAGAACTGTCCTATATTTATTTGATATCACCGTTTGCAGATAAGACGAACGCAAATAAACACTAGATGCAAATCTAGCTGATTCATGTATTAATTTGCACAAAGTTGGATTTACAATGATACCCAAATCACCAATTACTCACTACGGAACTTGTGACCATAATGTAGATTATGGCTCGGTACTATTGTTCTGACTCACTAAATTGTCCATAAAAATTATCAGTTTGAAATTTATGGAGTCATTACACAGTGATAAGTTATTTACCGTGGTGTAAAACATTGCCATTCAATAATTATTCGCTAAAGCACATAAAACACCGAAATCTCACACTTAACATCTCCGTTCATGTTTATGTTTCTCGTACAACATCTCTTTGCATAATGGGTTTCTTTGCTGGTACCTGGTATTTATAACCACAGATTGCAAATGGTCAGTACAATGGTCACGAAATTAAGGATTGTAAAGAGAAACAAATATTATTTTGAAATATCTCTTTCAATGCTTTTCACTTCATCTTTAAAGTCAATCGGATTATATGTTGATCACCTTAGTATTGCAAACGTACAGAAATTAGAATGCAATGAATGCTTGCATATAGCATATTGTTATGAAAAATGCTAAAACAGCTGTGAAGCTGTTGTGTCAAATCAAAAAGAATAAATATTTGGCGATTCTAATAGGCATTCGTCAAAGCAGTTAAAACAAAACATAGAAAGTTCTTTACGAAGAAGGAGAACTATAAATGCCACTTCGTAAGCAAAACAAAATGATATTTTGCACATTGCAAATATACATCGGGAGTAAATTGTAAAAAAGCCAAATGAATGGAGATGAAAATATTTACTTGGTTGAGAGAGATTTGCTTAATGTCTTGACTTCCTTATTGCACTTAATTTGCATATATGTAAACAAAAATGTACTACTAATACCTTGTAAATCGAGATATATGGAATATTAAGTAGTTCCTTACCAAATGTTTAGGGAGCTGTTTGTCAGCTTCTAATAATTCCCAAAGTACTTTGCATTGCCTGTCAAATTTGAACCAACCAGACGATCTTGGTAAGGCCACCACAAGGGGTTTGTATCCATTAACGGCCGCTTGAAATGTTGTGACTTTTCCCATGTCAACATCATTTTCCTCAACTGCGTCAAACAGTAACTTCATGAATGGCGCCACCTGAGATTCGTCTTAAGAACAGAGATAAATATTATTGGAACAACTGAAGATGTCGACTCCATAACTCACAAAGTATGACATATCATACACTGCATGGAATGCAAGAATTCTCAAGCATTTGCGCATTCCAATGCTTGCAAAAATAGTATGCACCAAACTGCTCCTTCACAAACTACATTCATTGTCGTTGAAGTTTATTTCAATTATACATAAATTACTGAGTGGAAATTGATATTTACCCTTCATAACTTTCCTTATCCAGTTTATCAAATTTTCGCAACTTGAAAGTGCGAATAAACAATTGCGTTTTTCTTCACCATAGCTTCTTAGTACCCTGGCTGTCTTCAACATATCCTCTGTTACGCTGGAGAGAGGTATATTCTTTTCTTCTTTTTGCTTGAACAAAACACTGAGAGAGTTAGACATAGTTTATATGTACTGAAACCGTAACAACAACTATTATGTCCTAAAGTGCCTGACAGTATGTCTCTGGCATATTACGGATTTCGTCATGCAACTATTTATTGCAGGGAATTTTAGAAAGTTAAGCTAACATGGGGAAGCATAAAAACAGAGTAAGTACGTTAACGTTTGCCTGGTACATATGATGATAATGTGGATAAGCTGTGGAAGGTAATATAATAAGCCATTTGCTCATTTGAACATTGTATAATGATGAGATGTGAGTTTGTCACGTGCAAATCCTGAAATCATTATCATTAAAAATAACTTCAAATATGATGCAATATCAGATCATAATCAGCCTCTCAGAAAAATATGTTTGTTAGTCAAGCAAATAATCTGCGTGAATGCTTGACATATTGGAAATACTTACCAATCCACAAAGGGCTGAAACACATCTGAAATCGCCCTGGAGATCCATGACATCTCGACATTTCAGAACCACTTCTGCAGATCGAATTGCCTGATCCGACATCAGATATTCATCGACAGTTTCAGCAAATTTTGCGATTTCATTTCTGCCATTGGCATAACCTCCGATGTGATCGACAAATTTGACCAACTCTTCAGAAATGCTTTTGTTAGGCTGGTCATGGAGAGGTTTGAAATAGTAATTAACGTCTCCGAGAGTGATACTGTGTTGTTCTATATCTTGCACCAGTTTTGTGGCTGCCTTTTCTACCATTTCCCAGAGCTTTACACCTTGTTCTTGGAATGTAACACAGCATCCCTTTTGGCAATACGTATCTCTCCACTCTATTTGCTGCCTTTCAAAAATTTTCTTGATCATGTAAAACTGAGGAAAATCCTTTAAAGCAACAAGGACACTACTAGGCAATAGCTCTTTCTTAACCGAAGGTCGGTAGTCTGCTACATCAAATGGTACCTCAACAGGAAACACTGTGACATCACAGACATAGGCAAGTCGGTGATCTTTGGCAAGAAAAGTTGACTTTGCGTCTTTAAGTATTGCTGCGTCCACTATAAAATTAAAAACGTGAAACAAAAAATTTCTTTCATACAGTAACCTTGAACAGAATATACTATTTGGCATTCAAGGGATACGTCAGATGCTATTAGCGATAATTAGAGCAAGGTATAAACACAAATGGTAGACTTAAACTGATTCCCTTTGCAATTTTAAAATGGTACATCTTAAAATTCCTAATCATCAAAATACCAATGACAAACGCCTGCTGAATTCTAGTCATTACATGCTATAAATAGATGTTGACAAACAATGGCTAGTACACGTGTGATGCATACATATAATTTGTTTCAGTTGTTCCTATGCAAACAAGTGTCGCTAAGATATTTCCTAATTGACGATCAGCTATAATAATTCTGTCTTAATCAACTTATTTGTGTGACTGATCTCTAAACCTCCAGTTATAGCATGCAGAATTAATATATCAAATAAATTTGTAAGTCCTGTTATCAGTCTGAAAATCTGTGCGAGTGTATCTAACGCTAAGACAATTATGGCCATACATGTAGTTTGAACTTTCCGACCACTACTGGGTGAGGGGACTCATGGTCTACATTATTTTAAAGGGAGAGGATCACATTTTGAGAAATGAGTATTTCGTTTTACATAATGGACAATCCTCGATTTTCTGTGGCTCTTCCTTGATACTGACTGCTTCCTCTTAAGTCAATTTAAACGTTTACATATTATTATGTCACTGATGAACAACTACAAAGAGGTATCTGTACTGTGTTCTTACCTTCTGGATTTACATCATGGCAATTTTTGATTGCGTTTTCTAAACTGCTCGTGTGCTGAATAAGCATAGATAATTCTTTTTGTCTGGTATCAATGCATTTTCTCAGATCGTCTTGGCTATATCCAGGCCTGATGCATCCATTGGGGTCCTCAAAAATGTTTGACCCAGCTATGATATTACACAAGGCATCCACTCTGTCTTTGCTACAAACAGTCTCCAGAAGATGAATTTGAATAGTGCCATCAAACAGAGTGGTCACAAGCTCATTTAAAGCAGAGAAAATATGTTCAACCCATGGTTTTACGTCTTCAGGGAGGAGTTGCATTCTGGATTCTGTACAGGAAATATAGAATATTCATTTACATAATTGTCAAACCCCTACCAAACTTTAATTTTTGTATTAAATAGCGGAATGTAATGTTGTATTCCTTTTAAAAACATCTTTTATAATTTTTAAAAAAAGACAGGAAATTAATTTATGAACCACAGAGAGTGCTTCAATCACAAATGGTAATAGCAGTTGTGAATGTTCAATATTGATGTACAAGTGCGGATGAAAATAGTTAAATTAATAACTAAATTTGTGTTATAGTTTGATATGTTTATATATAATCCTATGGTATTTTTCTCTGATTTACGTCATCGTATACTCGTGTTTTCGCGGAGCCGCATACGATCTTGGTGAGCCAGAAAAGTTCAGTTAGATAGCACTCACTGCTGTGACCCAGACTAAGTACGTGGCCACAACATGCCGTCACCACTGGTCTCCGCCGATGTCAACTCATCAATCCCGATCCCAGTTCTCAATGTTTATGTCTTACGAACAGTGATGTTTGCAGTGAAACATATCTCGCTCCTTGATACCTCCAAATTTTGTCACTTGACGGAAAATGTGCCTCTGTTGTCAGTCAATTTTTGAAAACGCATCCATAGTGCTGCACTGAAGAGTTCAGGTTACAGATAGCTGACAGCTGATGTCTTCACTACAGCGCTACGCTGCAGGTTCAATTCCGGTGTTTAGAACGATAGAGTTTGAAAAGTTACTGCCAATTTTCACGACTTGGGAGCGATTCAGCAAGAAATCGAGAATCCATTTACAAATTGAGGGATTGAAATTCAAGTTGGTGAGCTTATCATATAATTTAAAAGGTGATATAGTATTAAATGCTGAACTATAGTCAATGAATAACAGCCGACAATAATTTGGAATTTTCTTATCCAGAAACTGAGAAACTTTGGAAAGTGCCCAAGATACAGCATCATCAACCGATCTATTTGTTCTATAGGCGAACTGATATGGATCTAAAGATGCAGGAATATTCGACTGAATGTATTTTCTAACAATGGTTTCTAGACATTTCATAACAGTAGATGTAAGAGCTATTGGACGATAATCATTTAAGCAAGTAATTGGAGTGCGTTTTGGTACGGGAATTATGATGGATCTTTTGAACACATTTGGAACGTGACTCGTTTTCAATGACCAGTTAAATATCACACATAAGATTTCACACAGTTCATCTTTACATGATCGTAACAGGCGAGGACATCTGGACCAGCAGCTTTTCTGGACCAGCAGCTTTTCTCACGTTCAATGTACTTAAAGTGCGTCGGAGGTCCCCCAAGCTTACTTCAAACGGAGGAGGCAGCGATTCACTTGTAACTGGTGGAATGTCAAAAGGACGGTTAAATTGCGCGTAAAATTCATTTAAACGATCCGGAAGGGTTTCATCATCCGTTGGAGCTGATTTTGACTTTGGTTTATACCCGGTGATTTTCTCAAAGCCTCTCCACAATTCCCGTGAGTCAGTTGCCAAAATATCATTTTCTAACTTGTCTCGATATAGACGTTTCGCATGTTTAATCGCCTTCACAACATCATATTTTGCCTTCTTCATAAGTGACGCAGTTACCCTTTGTACTGCCCTCCATGGCTTAACTTAGTGGGTTAATACCAACGCCCAAGATGGACTGGCATGCGGCAGATCCCAGTACTGCCCTGGCCAAGCTGTGCGAGCAATACTTTGAAGGTCCTTTAGCGTCCACCGACGACATGAAGAAAATCCGCTATCTACTAATTTGGATAGGACAGGAAAGTCGCTACCAAGTGAATTCGTGGGAGCTGACAGGTGCCAACAAAGATGACCTGAGCAAGCACTGGGGAAATTTGAGGTGTATCTCAAACCACACTGCAACTTCAGAGTGGCACCATTCAAGCTGCGCACCTTGAAGCAAGAGGTGAACAAACCAGTTGATACTTTACTTTCATGAAACGCATCAGACTTGTTTACGCCAACTGTGAGTACAAAGAACCAGACAAACACATGTTAGACACGCTAATCTACGGTATCGACTCGCGAGTCAAAGCTGCTCGAAACTATTGAGAAAACTACACTTCAAGATGCCATTCGTATCGTTCAATTAAATGAGGCTACATCACGTCAGTTGGACAATATAAGCGTGCACAAGAGCAGTACATAAAGTCTACAATGCACCGAAAAACAAAGGATATGCTTTCCGGGCGAAGGGCGCCAAGAGGCTAAATACAAGGTCAGTTTTGGCCCCATCCCCGACGTGCAGCAACTGTGGCCCACAAGAAAGATGGAAGATGTCTGCTCGAGGATATACCTGTAGGGTCTGTGGCAAGAGAAATCACCGGGTAAAAATGTGCAGATCACCCAGCAAAGACTAAACCAACAGCTCGTTTTCACACAGGCGATGGAAAAGCTGACAATGTCATCTATTTCCACACACTCCACGCAGAAACGGCGCTTTGAGATAGACAAAAACAGCGAGAAACAGTCCTTTGTTACTCTTACTGCCAAATCTGAGTACGAAACAAGGGTCATCAAATGTAAGATAAACACTTGCGCAGAGGGAAATGTCATGCCTGCGTCAGTGTATTGCTTGCGCCCACACAAGATAGCACAGAAAAATTACGAGGTTTACAACCATCACAGACAAGGCTGGTTGCCTTTCGAGGTGATACCATCGAGTCGTACAGTATGTCTTACTGAACGCTGCCTATTACACGTGATTTAATCAGAGGGTCCTCCATTACTAGGCTTACCCACATGCCCTGTACTACAGCTGGTTACTTTTCACTACAGCATTGACATTGCTGACGATAATCCTGAGCCTGACACAAGGTCGGACATAACGTCACAACCATCCAGACCAAAACCTGAAAGGTGACCCGGCCATACGAAAAAGAGTACTTCATCAGTGCACTGATGTATTTCATGAGATCGGTTGCTTTGAGGAAGCTTCATTGAAGTCGACCGGAGCATTCCACCTGTAAAACACCCTCCGCGACGTGTGCCGCTCGCACTACGAGACGCTTTGAGAATGAAGAGGATAGACTGGTAGAGAAAGACAGAATTAAGCTGGTCACACAGCCAGCCGACTGGGTCAACAGTTGTGTTTCTGTCACAAAGAAAAATCGAGAAATTCGTCTATATTTAGATCCGAAGCACTTAAACCTCGGACAAGCATCTTATTCTACGGTCACATCATCAGCGAGAATGGCATTTCGCCCGATCCGGACAAAATGAAGGCCATCAGAGATGTGAGCTGCCCCAGCGACGTGGAAGACCTGCACAGCTTTCGCAGACTTGTAAATCACCTGAACAGGTACACGCCCTGTTTGGCAGAGCTTACCGCGCCTCTGCATGACCTCTGCAAGCAAGATTTAGAATACAAATAGGGTCCTGAACATGACAGTGCATTCAAGCGTATAAAATCTGAGATCTGCACTGCACGAAACCTCCCATTCTATTATCCGACGAAACCGCTGATGTTGCAAGTAGACGCGTCAAGCAAGGTGCCACCCTCATACAAGACCAACCCCTAATTGCGTTCGCGAGTAAAGCACTGACAGATATAGAAACGCGCTACTCAAACATAGAGAGAGAACTGCTAGGCATAGTATACGGCCTGGAATGTTTCCATGAGTATGTATTTGGTCGAAGTGTAACGATTGAAACTGACCAACGACCACAGGTGAGCATAGTACGTTTAGCATCATGAGATCAGAGAACAGAGTGGGTGCCTGTGCAGTTACATCAAATTTCTGTTCGGTTATTCTCGAGATATAGGTAATTGCACAAATTCATTAATTATCCAAATAAACATTATTTATGCAGGACATACAGAAAAAAATGTTATCGTATGTAGACTTCCTCATGTTTACACTGTGTGCCAATCTTCACAACAGTCTGGCATACGATTTTAAAATCATGTCTGGCCTTTGTAAAGTGTATCATTTCGCACATAGTTGCCGCCTGGCGGTCATATCGGACAAATGAAAAAATAAAGCAACGGACATATGGACATATAGACACAAGGATGGATGGGTAACTTATACATAGGTTTCAGTTCTGCACTTTGTCCGATGGGGACTAATAGAACATATAGCGTTTGATTCTCCAGCTTTCTGCCTAGTTCCGACTGAGTCACCGACATCTGACAGGTCTGTCAAGCAGTCTGATGCTGGGGCGAGGAGAAATTCCAGTTGGCATGCCTGTATTGGAAGACAAAATATTTCTTGTTGTTTTTTCTGCATTTTCAGCAGGCGTCCCCCTCTGATATCTCTTATGTCCACAAGCTCAATGTTCAAGGGTGACATTGCTGCTCTCAGCCCATACTTTCTTGCCATGTTCATATATATATATATATATATATATATATATATATATATATATATATATATATATATATATATATATCGAAGTATACAGATGTCCTCGTGGGAAATAAATTACAGTGCTAATGCAAAAGCAGAGCCTTATAAATAAACAGATTACTTCAAGTACAAAGTCATGAAATCTATTACTTGATAATGTGCACATTATCTGCACATTATCAATGCTGAGTTGGTTTCAAAATGTCGCCACCGAAACAAATATTATTTATCGAATTTTAACACCACCTACAAATAGAATGGTTCGTCCCAATCATGTATGTATGAGTGTCGAGCTAGTAATCCTTTCACTCTATCTGAGGATTGCAAGATGCATGAAACTTAAGTAATAGATTTCATTACTTTGTACTTGAAGTAATCTGTTTATTTATTTATATATATTATATTATATATATATATATATATATATATATATATAGAGAGAGAGAGAGAGAGAGAGAGAGAGAGAGAGAGAGAGAGCGAGAATAATCATTATGACACACTGTATAAACATGGTGGTCCACCTTGACCCAGCATCAACATATCAGGTTCAACAGCATACAGCTGGGCCATTGCACACTGTACAACCCTACGCACAATGTGACACAAGAGAACAACACCAATTGCTATCACATTTTAAATGGGCAAGATAAAAAGTGTATGCTGTAACCTAGCAACTACAACACCATCACCCTTAACGAGGGCATCTGGCTGCCAGAAAGATAGCCTTTCCAAAATATATCTAACAGGCAAAGTCTACATAAATCTGGCCATAAATTAGAAGATCGACTTTAGCACCGACAAGAGCTTTGCAGCCCTGCTTGCTTTCAAGAACATAATTGTCGATAAAAGCAGAGACAGCCACAGAAGGGCTGATTTTGTCCATGGCGAGGAGTATATGATCCATTGCAACTTGGTCTACAGGGGCAACAATTATACAGTGGGGCTGACATCCACTGCAGGGCAGTTGGCAGACATCTGAAACTCCAGGGCTCAAAATTAGCGGTAGTCCCGCGTCCACAGACTACCAACTTTTCTCTTGGGCTACCAAAACCTATGAAATGGTAGTCCACACGGACTACCAAAGTCTGGGACATGAAATTACTTAGTGAGCGACATAATGTTGGTCGCTGTGAGACGACCAACGCTCATACAGGCGACAGAGCAGTCGAATTTGTTGCGACAAACATTTAATAAAGTGTCATTATGTTAACTGATGTACGTGGATGACAGGCTCGGGCAATGATAGCCAATGGAAATTTATTTTCATAGTTATTTAATCACAATGTATCAATCACAATTTAACACAAAATTATTCAAACTGCAAAGTAAAAGCTGTCCGAAGTGTACGATATCAACCAATGATAGTGTACTATGGTGTAGAAATATAGCCAAAATTTCCATGAAAGTATTAGGAACATGACTTTACCAAGTTGCCATCCTGAAATTCATAGCCAATCTATTTTAGCCATGTTATGTTTACACTCGCTGAGTGCAAGGCGTTGTCATGGCGAACATCAAAATTTGTCCATAAGCTCTGCGTGTGTGTGAATAGGTCGTCTAACTTTGAGGCGTCACCGTTGTTCACTACACATGCTATACCGTTCTCTTAAGGCCATGATCTGCAGGTATCGATGTCAAATGACTAGATAATTCACTTCCTGGATAGAGGCATGCAAAATAAATCTTTCATTGTCTAGATATAAATTTAAAATATCCTTTGCAAAAAACTCTTCATTCATGCATGGGCTACCAGACATTGGGCTACCAACTTTAGAAAATGGTAGCCCAATGGGACTACCAGGGAAAAAAAGTTAATTTCGAGCCCTGACCTCTCATAAAGATTATCTGCAAATCCTCCCCCTGAAGGACAATAAAGAAATCTACACAAAAGTGGTCTAAGACATCAGCAACTCCTCTTGGTGCCCCTTCAAGTGAGGTAGCGACCTCATCTTTTGATGCGGTGTAGTCATCTAAAACGATCTGCGACAGTATCTGACCATATTTTTTATGGACAATCTTTAGCCAGTCACTCATACCTTTGCAGGGATCAGGATGATGATGATGTCATCATCTGTGAACAGGTACCTCTTGTCATGGGTTTTGTTGTTTAGATAAGTGGGGCACAAGAAAACAATGTGCTCGAACTTCTGACAATAGGGCCCAGTCAACAGGCTTATCAGGTATTTTGTTTTGCTGCAACAGGTAGGCCCTTTAATAATCATGTTGAAGGGCAGCTCTACCCATAAATCACCATCCATCTCTCTTCCATCCAATTTTAGCCACACACGCCAATACTTAGAAGATGATACTGCTGAGATGGTTTTGTTCCAATGAAACCTATGCATCGACCAGCACGTAGACTTGCACAGGCAGCCTGTCATCACTATCTGCTGTGGTCATATTTCCAGCTGCATCCTATCCTTAATGTACTTCACTTTCGGGCCATTGACATGGAAAACTTTATCCTTGAAGCTTCTCAAGTCAACGAACAGACAGGACCTGTTCTTCACGAATTGATCTCACAAAGAAGAAGGTCCTATCTTCAACTAACTCTGCAAAGCCTCTTTCAAGAAATGCCAATGAAGCATATCCTAGGCATAGACTTTGTTCAAGAAAGCCCTTTGATTGTCAAACTGGGGGTTTCAAGGCGTGGATTCACTGACAGCCCATTGTCTTACCGAGCTTGCCCCTTTGCCTTTGTTAACAGAAAGAGCAGCCTTCCATACTTCAACGGGAATGTTGACATTCTCATTGATGGTGGTGTCACTTTCTAAAAGGGGACGTACAAAAATGGTGCACATGCCAGAACAAGAAACTCTTGCTGCTGTTATAGTTGCAAGCAACCTCTTGGGCGAAACCTTCGTTTTTGATCCTTTCATATTTAATCTGGATATTTATAGTGATTATCCCAAATCAATGGGTTCTTCAGACTACCATTTGAACGGCCGGCGGCAGGGTGATTTCCAAGTCAATGTGGCACTGAGCCATGGTCGCTTGTGAGCGGGTGCAAGAGCATGATGGCATACCTTTTCAGATTAACGCCATGCAAGCGGTTGTAATCATCGTCTTTGCCGTTGGCATCGCCAGTATTGCTGCTCAGCTTTCTCAGGTTTAGGGTCCGGATGCCAAAAAGGGTAATATTAGAGCTCTCTATGTCCCGATCGCATGGTATTGCAACAAATTTTGGGGGATAACAACTTTGAACTTAAAGGCCAGCCTCAGACTATACTTTGGTCACATTCTGCACCACACTGTTGTTGAATGGCCTTCTATCTCCAGGTCAAACACCAGGTTGGAAGAATTGGACATGAGCATGACAGTAGATTCTAATTTCGGGTACAAGGTGTATAGCATGTCGCTGGCTGTGCTTAGCTGGAATAATGAGTGATCACATGATGAGTCCTAGCTGCTTTTGTTCCTTACTTAGTCTTGTTGCTAAACATGGGGGTTAGAGAGTTGTTGTATGGCATTTTAGCATATAATATATATGATAAGATGGCAGTTAAAAATGTCAAATTCGCAGGACTGTAGTTGACCCTTATGAGGTTGCTCTGAATAAGCCGTTGGGGGAAGACACTGCTTTAGGGGTGGCTTTGACTGCACCTGAGATAGACAGACTGACACCACTATACGCAGGACTTTAACAACAGGCAGTTGACACTTATGCCGAGCAAATAGGTATCAACACATCAGGTGTAGAATGCTTAAGGATCAATGCACGGGTTATAGGTAGAGTGCAGTACTACAAGGACCTGAGGTTGACTTTCAGAGGAGGAATAAGACAATACAAAGGTTCGACATTGAGGAGAGAAAGAAGAGGGAAATAATTTTTAAGAGATGTACTAGGAAAGGACCCAACCATCGAGGGAGAAGCATAATTCATGAGTGATCTCAAGGCACTGCTGGCAGGGCTCAAAATCTACATGACCAGGACAGAAAAGTTCGTCCCCCCCCCCCCGGGAATGCAAAGGAGGCAAATGCTTGGTTTGCCAACCAACACATCTAGTATTTGCCCCAGCAGTTAAACTCTTCTGTTTGGTGTGCTACGATTGGTTGTGGCATAACATTCCAAGACCATTTGTTGGCCTCCACCATTGCCCCTCAAATCAGATCCCTTCTCCGTTTCAATATGTATTTCACCACCAGGCACGTTATCCATGAGATCAGGGTTGCACTGGCTGAAGATGGCACTTTCACGGTTTGGAACAACCCCTATGACAAGGTTAATTATGAAGCCCCCCTGCCTTGAGTGCGCATCAGTAACAATGAAAACTTCAGGTACAAGAAGGGCAAATGGGAGCCTTGGCAACAGCTACATCTTTGACTAGCAGAGGTCCCTTGCTGAGCTAAGGCACAAAGTTCAATGGCCAGGACTTTTTCAGCAGCCTCGACAGCAACTATTCCTACACCAATGACTTCTGCGGCTGGAAACACAAAGACGTGAGGCCAGACAGTGAGAGGGCCCACAATTATTTCTTCAGAAATGATGGAGCAGAAGGACAGTACAACTGGTTTTCCCTGTGTGTGGCAGGAGGGGCGCAGGCAGCAGGCTGTTGCAGGCAGACACAATGGATCCTAGAAAACTTGTTCATGCAGCTCTGGCCTCACAGTTACCAAGAGCCCATCAGCAGCCACTTGTACACGTCTTCGCCCTTCATCGCATAAGGTATACCTTCATCGATCATATATATATATATATATATATATATATATATATATAT
>LD346101.1:74255-104530 GCA_001465055.1 Ptychodera flava | reverse complement strand
AGCGTTGGCAGTGAAGGTCTTGAAAAGTCTTGAGAATGACTACTGCTGGAGTTTAGTAACACACAAGAGACACGATCCCAAAAGTCTGACTGGAAGCTGTGCACGTTCCCTTTTTATACACATGTGCTTACATAAGAGCATATAAGAACAGTCTAGAACTTTTATTGACATGCTAATTACTGTTCTAAAATTATCTCTCTGACACAGCTAACTAAATTTCTAGAACATTCCAACATGACTAATTGAATTCAAGGTTGTGAGGTCATTAAGGGCAGTGACCTTGGGAATGTTCTAGACTAATTGAACTCAGGTCATGATGAGTGTGGGGGAAAATGACCTAATATATATATATATATATATATATATATATATATATATATATATATATATATATATATATATATATATATATATATATATATATAAGTTACAACGATTCTGCAAATAAAAAGAAGTCTGTGTTGTGCTGCAAGGCTTGGGGAGTATTGGGAAGCGTCAGAACCTCCTCTCTTGACAGCCAAATGAAGTTGATGGCTTAATATTTAAAATCAAAGCATAAAATAGGAGAAGTAGTCCAGAACCGACAGTGTGTATACTACTCATCCCCGTTGTCATATTTGCACATGTTTATGTAGAGAAATTATGCCTCTTACAAACATGTACTCATTAAAGATATTCATGTATTCATGCGTCCTGAGCAATGGTACCTGTTGCTTAAAGCATAAGCTACGCCCTTTATCTGGTACTTCAATGTTGATTTGTTATTATATTTTAAATTACAGTATAGTATGCATGTCATTAGTTCCATGATATATCTTACATGATTCAGTACACTCATAGTTATTAATTTCACGCTAATTTACCTGTTGCCCATGTCATCGTACATTTGCATATTTTTCACGGTTACTGATGAACTTGATTAAAAGTGATTTAACTTTCTCCGCTATTGATAACGCAGTGATATGACGATAGCGACAGTCATGTTTTACTTTTACGTCAACTAATTAATTATTGACATTAAAAAACGTTTACAATAAGTGATATACAACTAAAGACAGTTATATTTGTAATGTAAGCTTATATATCAAATAAAGTGATATCTAGTAACCTTTTGGAAAATTCGAATTCACTTTTCCTTTTACGTCAACTAATTAATCATTGACATTAAAAAACGTTTACAATAAGTGATATACAACTAAAGACACTTATATTTGTAATGTAAGCTTATATATCAAATAAAGTGATATCTAGTAACCTCATAATTTGAACGCAATGTCGATATTTGACTCATTTTAAGCGAAAAAAGGAAGGAAGTGTATCGTTCGGGTTTTACTTGCTGAGATGACGAGGTGCAATTACCGATCACTAATAATAATGCTTCAAAGAAATAGAAACACTCTTTCCCCTCTTTTATAGTATTCTGAAAGAAAGCGTGAACGATTTTATATCCTTACATAAAATTCTCTTGAACAATAGTGGTAATATTGTCATTGGACAGATCGGCGGTTCGATGCAAATACGAAAAGCTAGAAGGTAGGATACATAACAAAATATAGCACAGTCATTGATTCTTTGAATCTTGAATAATACAATCAGCATTTACAACCTTCCTATTCATGGACATTTCAATCGCAATTACTGTAAATAATTTTTCCCTGCAGTATCAAAATCGATCATGCCCGTGTGACATATGGCAAGTCAATAATCCTAGCAGGGCATAAAGTTACTTAACGTTAGCAAAGTGAAAGTAAGTCACATTCTTAAAACATAGATCGATCACCAACCTAGAACTCCAAGGCATTTTGGCCACAGCTTTTTGTTGAGAAGGCACATTATCGTATCACCAACAGACATACTGGAAATACTTTCAGGGCGGTTCTTTGATAGCCATACTGAAAACAACTTAACGAGTGGCTCGCCTTTTGTTTCCATAGGGGCTTGTTGAAGACTAGCCTCAATATCCTGAAAAAACAAGATTATTCTTCATGAAACTTAATTTTCTTCACTTGTTTCCCTCTTGTATACCATTCTGTTGACATTTTGGATATTTTACGAGGAAACAGTAATTTTAAATATACCATCGTAGTCACCACTTAAAAAGTGGTGTAACAGTCGATGTAAAAATATCTGTTGCCCTTTCGCCTATCTGTACCAAAGTTCTCAGATCCATATTCACAAGCAGCTGAAGCTGTATGTTGAACAGTAGCCTAAGAGTGTTGGCATGGTTTTCTACCGGTGTATTCAACAGTGAAATATCTTGTTCGTCATCTTAATATACTAGCTATACTGATAGTAAAAAGCAGACGACACCGAAGAAAAGAAATGTATAACTTGGATGAGAAAAGTGAATTCGAATTTTCCAAAGCCTTTGCAGAATTGTAAAATTATTTTCTTCATTTCACCATATTATATTTATTGTAACGAAATCATTCAAAAGGTAAAAAGGTGATATTTGTCCACATTTTATTGTTAAGTGAGGGAACCACTCGGTTCAGTTTTTGACTTGCTTTTTTTATCGTTTACATAGATGATTTTGTTGTGCAATTATAAAAAGTAAAACATTCTTTTTATGCAGATAACTAATAATTCTTAAAGGTTTGATTGTTTCTTCTTTTTTCCCCTGTCATAAGTTTTAATATCATGTAGAGCTCAGTCCTTGGTGATGCGAGAGAGGTTATGATTAGAAATTTTATTTTCGTCTAGGGATGCACAAGTCAACGCTTACATGGTAAATAATAACATTGGTTCGTGATAAGAAATGGTAAATAAGAAGTAATTATTCTTGCTATATATATATTAGAAGTACCACTACGCATTGCATAGACATTGAAGTCAAACGCCTGGTGTACTTGGCTACTCACTAATGCGCACAGCTATACGCTTTATTTGTCAGACCTGGAAAAGGTAAGGATTTTCGGTTCAATTTTTCAACAAGTTGGACATAAACGGCAATTTTTGTCCAAAATTTTGCATTGATTCCATGATAAAAACCCATTGTTTTCTATAAGGGACGTAGCGCTCATAAATTTAGATGGGTACACTTTCGGTTACTCGCTGAGTATATTAAATCGACGTACACGTAGTCAGTCAGCTGCAGGAGCAATAACGACTTTGGATTACTGAATATACAGGGTAAACCTTTGTCTACATAATCATACTTGATTTCCAAACAATTTACTTTTTTACGTGTTGATAATAAAATCAGAGGTATCATCCTGGATAGGACTAAAATAATTGGCAGACGTGTCTGCCAAATATCTGTACATTATTTCATTTTTAATGTGGAATATCTCTGACATTCAAGAGAATTAAGTATACTGCCTTGATGTTTGGTTAACGTATCTTTAATGTCAGATTGGTATTGCTTCAAGAGGCCACAGAAACCTGTCTCTGTTACTGGAGGTTAAGTTTCTTACGATAAAAGTGAGACAGCTGTTTTCACACGAAGTGTAAAGGAGAAATGCATTTTGATTTGCCTCTATTTACCTACTTTTGGTGTGTTTATTACTTTTTAAAAGTTTTCTTGATTGACATTACTTAATTGAGTGGCCCATCTTCCATTCCTGGTCCCCTTGTCCCTTCGCTAATCAACGTGGTTGATTTCATTTGATTCGAAGTAATTTTGTAACAGATACACTATAATTGTTTTAAAGAAAAGGAAGTAAATTGCGACCAAAAACTACATAATTCTGGTCAAACGTATCTGAAATGAGCGACATGAGTAGTGTCAATCTTCTATATTAATTTGTTTGTTTTTTTCAGATAAAAATGTTTCACAACCTGATATGAGAAATCCTTCGTATTCTCTAAATGATACTGATGTTAGTTTTGACGAGGTCAGTATTTTGAGACACATTTCGTAAAGCTGGCATGCATTGCGTCAGGGCGACCTCTTACTATCCAAGCGATAGTAGCCATCTAATCATTCCCAATAAATGCCAGGGATTTCAAGGAATCAGAAAAAAATAAATGACAAATCAAAAAACCTGCACGCATGTATACATACACACTTACAAACAGAAACATATATTCATACATACATAGATACGTACATAACATAACCTAGATACATAGATACATAGATAAATAGATATATACATACGTCATACATACATACATACATACATACATACATACATACATACATACATATATACATACATACATACATACATACATACATACATACATACATACAATGTAAACTTACTTCTTCCTTTGTATTGTAGCATTCAAAAACTGAAGTTTCGATCGCCTCATGCACAAATCTATTCACCTGAAGAGATTCGCTAATGAGATACATCGCAACCAGGCCGTCAACTGTTAACTGTAATACAGATCAAATAAAGATTGTTGATCCCACTAAGTGGTACTTTGTCATTCATGCTACGCCTGTATTTCCATCGTCATTTTGGTTAGGGAGCACTGATATGAACCTGTGACTGTTAGAATTTGAGTCATATTTACCTCTAACCTGAACCGCTTACAGTTAGGCGTACGCTTGGAATGCTCAATATATAATTACATAAAACAGCTGAGAGAACACAACTTAAGGCATGTAATTAATATCAAAATTGTTTGCTTTCAGCTTTTGGGGACAGTACATGCACAGAAATCGTTTTACCAAAAAACAAACAAACAAATGAACGAAACACAACACAAAAAGCATTTATTTTACAAACCCCAACCTATGTTTTACGTTTTCCGTTGTGCTGAACTTAAATGTAAACAACCTTCAAATTGTGAAAACCTGTTTCGAATCCTAAATATTTAAATTATTTGCTCTGAAAATGTGCCACAGCCCCTCCCCTGAAGTGAAATGGCCAAACAGGGGAATATTATCCACACGTAATGTTGTTGCCACCACTATTTTGCAACAAACTTCATATTTTATTGAGTACAGCGAGGAGCCAACCAGTCGATTGCTGTCAATCGTCGCTAATTTCTGAGCGCTGCTAAGAAAGCAGTCTCAACAAACATACGCATATATGATAAAGGAGTTAGTAAACGTAGTTAGGTCGATATCGAGTCGTATTCTCTTGATGGATCCGCACTTTGACTCAAACGTAGACTTGGTTCAAGTCAGTGAATTTTTAATTAAGAAAATCACTAGCAACAATTTTTCTTGTATCTCTTCTATTTCATACAAACCTATTTGAAAGTTGGCAGCCCAGGTTAGGTTTTGCTGCCGATCGAACGCGTTACCTTTGAGTCAGTTCAGTTGCGAGTTAGTTTTGCCGAATTAACTTACTTGGCATCCTTGCACAGTACTTGCAGCTGGACGGACTTTGTACACAGTGACGTAACGTAATGCAAAATAATTGACAGCTCCAATATAAGAACAACGCATGCAAATAACCTTTGCATGTATTGAAAATATTGTAGCCATCCGCCAGAGCATATAGTGTGGTTTAGCTATCGAGCGCTACAGAGCAGAACACTGTTTTTTTAATTTTGGCGCAATATAAACTTTGCTGATTGATTGATTGATTGATTGATTGATCTTCATGTTGTACGAAGTAGCTTTGACATCGAGTACGCTATGCACTGAGATAATATGGCATTAAGTTTGGCATCGACCGCCTTTTAAAACTAATCGGTCGACCATCGCTATCATGGGAGGATGCATTAGGCTATATCGCTCAACCAAACTTGATGTAACTATGCAGGCACTCAAACTTTTGAAGATTATAAGCTGATTTGCATATTTAATGAATTTCTATGATTGAGTTTATATCGATACTTAGTGCACAAATTATTACGAGCCCCACGGTACATACTGATAGTACGTTTGTCGACTTATGATGTAAGTTTTATAAGCAAGACGTTCTAATTATTCGCTCATTTAAATATTTAATAGACTTTGTAAAGTGACTATATATCAATACTGAGATCGTCGATGTTTTAACAGGACGTCTGCTATATTTTGATCATACATAGGTCTACTTTTGCTTTAAATTTTATGAACAGTAGGTCCTTATTCATATATTATTTGCATAGTTAATGACTTTCTGTAATTAGGCCCTACATCAATACTGAGTTCACCGATTTTGACCGGACGCCTGTCATTTCTTCAATATAGGTAGGTCCACTAAATTTGTAAGTTTTAATCAGCTCGACCTTCCAGTTATTAGCTTATTTGCATATTTAATGCATTTCTTGAATTAGAATATGTCAATATTGAGTGCAAAGATTGTGACAGACCTCTGCTTTTAATTTATCATACTTTAGGTTTATTAAGCTCGATCATGTTTTATGAGCACGGTATTCTTATAACTATCTGATAATTTGCATTTAACGAATTTCTGTAACAAGGTTGTATATCAATATTGCACGTACTCATTTTAGGTTTGACCTCTTCTATTCATCATTTATACGGAATTAAAGTATAGTGAATGTTTAATGGTATGACATAAGTAACTCATTGGCATTTAAATGAAATCCTGTAATTAGGACATATGTCAAAACCTAACGGTCTACATTTGATTGAACTTCGGACATACATTGGTTATACTTAGATTTATTTGTGCTAGAAGTTTGATTCGCGTGATATTTCATGTAAATATTTAATGAATATGTGCAATTAGGCTATATATCAAAGCTATATGTCAAAACTGAATCGAGTGAATTTGATCAGACTTCTAAGGTACAAAAGATATAGTAACAGAAAGTCATACTGGAAGTTAATGGGCATGATATCAGTGGATTTAATCATATTTCCAAGGTACATATCAAATCTTAGAAGTCTTAATTTGAACAAGTAAACCATTTATGGGTGGTTGAATGATGAACTACCTGGATGATTCTGACGATTATATGCTTCCACTGCTACATCCAACTAATAGTTCTTTTACCGGTTCCATGATGCAGTGCGCGCCAGGGTATACAAAGCTTATGTTAGCCGTAGGGTACACGCAGGGTACGTTACTCATAGAACTCTATGGCAGATTACACCCTGACGTATATTTTCGCCGCTGATGGTTAGATGATACACGGGGTATTATTTGGCATTGCAAATTTGTGTTATTCTTCTATAACAATCCGTTGTACAAATCAGCATGTTTTCGCTGTTTTTTAGCTTATATACGGTGTTTGATAAAGTCACTGCAATGCATTCTGAGATAACCGGGAACTTCAAAAGGATGCCGAGAGACCTGTCAGTTTCTGTGAAATGCGAAGATAATGGCCATACCGCTGAACTACCGCACTCGGTACTATTTCTCCACTGACTATGGTTAAAGGCGGCTTGGGCATGAATTTTATCCTATGAATGGAAATCTGTTCGTCGAATTTGAGTAATACACATTGTCACCTCATAAACGTTCAACCAGTCCCTCCCGTTTAGTTTCCGGTCAGCCAGATGCAACAACTCGTGACAAATCTGAAGATTTACAATTTTGCCAGATGAATGCAGGAAACCTGGGATGATCGTAGGGCGCTTGTACACCAGCGATGATTGTGATCTTGCACGATTTCAACTAGTTTTTTGTAATTTGCTGATATTAATTGCCATGTCACACCTTGATGATTTAGCCATCGTATGTCAACGTATGAAAAATTTGGCGAAGACTCTGGCGTACGTCGAATAAGTTGTGGGTAAGTTTTGTATAAGTTAAAAGCACGCTGAAACACGCTGGTATACGTCCTAGCATGGCGAGGTCGTCGAAAAATTTTGTGCATGCACGAAACTTTTCGACGTATGCCAGCGTATGGCTCATACGTCCCGCACACGAGTGTGTAGATGGGTTATGAGCTCTAACTGTGCTCCCTTGCTTGCCGACTTATTTCTGTTCTCATACGAAGCAGAATTTATCCAGTACCTAATCAAACAGAAAAAGGTCTCTGTAGCTAGAACTTTCAACCTAACATATAGATACATAGACGATGTTATTTCAATGAATAACTCTGAATTCAGTAAATATCTCGCTATGATTTATCCTCCAGAATTGGAAATTAAAGAAACTACAGAAACGGCCTCTTCTGCTTCATATCTGGACATTTTACTTGAATTTGACTCTAATGGTCACCTTTCTACTAGGCTATATGACAAGAGAGATGATTTCAACTTTAGTATAATCAATTTCCACATCTCATAAGTAATATTCCACTCTCACCAGCTTATGGGGTATACATTTCCCAGCTAATTCTATATGCAAGAGCATGCAGTTCATATCATGGTGATTTTGTAGAGAGACACGGCCATCTTTCTTACAAACTGTTAAATCAAGGTTACACCAGAGCAAGAATTGTCTCTACATGCAAACGCTTTTTTGGCAGGTATCGCAAGCTGGTAGATAAATACAATATCTCTCTTCGACAAATGATCACTGATGGCATCGGTGACATTGGGCCTTAGTTAGTGACCACTACCTTTCTGACTTACAGATTGATATATGGCGGGTGCCACATGTGGGGCAGGATGAGCTTAGTATTTTCGAAACACCTGGCATCACTTCTTGGTCTTCTGGCCAGAGGTCCATATATCTTTCTTTCATGAATACGACTTTGTTTGTGTACCGTCTATTTACTGTCTGTTTTGTGCAGTTTTGTGTCTATGTCTACAACTATAGTCTTACGAATTCTGACCTAATGTCTTCGGAGTATGGATTGGTATGATTGCGATTATTTCACACACGTTATTGTAAGTTACTCATAAGTCGAAATGTGTCGAGATAATTGTCAAGCGTACCCAAAACGTAATTGGAACAATATCGAACTTACCTCCAACGCATATTGAGGAATGTAGACGTATTTGACGTGTTCCAGACGATCACAGAACGTATTTCTAACTTACAGCTACTGTATAATGGCGTATAGGCAACGTTTAGGCGAATTGGTATTTAAAATAGGGTTCAGAGGAGGAACCCATCAGTACTCCTTAAGACTCCATGGTGAGCTGATGCCCATGTCATCCGAGAGATGGAGAATCCGGCAAGGCTGAGACGAGAATACCTACCAGCTGCCTTGCAATATCAGCATGACCTCATCGATTTGGCACTGTATCAGTTGCATGCCAATAGAGCCAGGAGAAGAAAAGGCGAACGGAGGAGAAGGATCGAGCAGCACCCTTTTTGTAGGCTACGACACGTGATCATCGGCGATACGCTGCCGCACACTAAGACTATCGTCGGGTATAAGTTGTGAATGCCGGCAACACGTCAAGCATTCATTGGTATAGGTTATATATACTTAATTGAAACGTTCTATATAAGTTTCTAATACGTTATGTGTACGTCCAAATCGTTATGAATACGCTATGTATACACCCAAAAGTTCGGTGTAAGCCTGCGTCTCAGAGAAATTTTGATACGGCAGCATACGCTGGCTAAATCGTCAAGGTATGACGTCTATCTTGTCAACAGCAACTTTTAGAGTACCGGGCTTGATATCCTTTAATTTTTGCCGATAATTTATCAACCAACCCGATGACCTATCCGATATCTCATGAAACGTACCCCTCAACCTTCAAGTTTAGTTTTTCACGTCGGCAAATGTTTTTTTATTCGTAAAATCAGCGTCTTTTGTACTAAACCATATAACGTCGCATTGCATTGATCATAGGCTACAGTCGATGTTCCTACTTTCAAAGCTCGCCCTGCTTGAGCGATTGACACGACGGCAATGCTATTGCCAAGGTAGAGGTGTGAATGAGATATTGGCTAAAGCGAAATGGACGTGAGGCAAAGCACGGTTCCCTCTTTTAGAGGAATTTATTTATCTTCCGACGTGACAGTTTCGCCAGCATTAGTAGATGCGTGATGAACAAGCACCCGATGGAAACTAAACGTAGTTTCAAGCCGCATCGTAACTGAGCCACCATAAGTATTATTAATACCAAAGCCTTATAGGTAACCGACCAATGCCGAACAATGCCGAAGGCCGACCGTGTAACATTTCCAGGCGGTGTGAACATGGAAAAGGAAATCTGCTGTTGAAAAGTTCTTTTCATGCAGCTTTGACAGACTATGTCCTGTTGGTAGGCACACGATAGAGTTTTTGAGCGAAGAGATTTTATGTTATCTAATTATGTAACGCACGACCTCGCTAATATTGAAAATTTTCAGCACGGTCGTCGCTCAGCTGTGTCTATAAATCACGTCGTCACTTGTGCCATACTCTTTCATATCATAGACGTATACAAGCGAGACGCTCTTGTTAGTGTAATAGTCTCTTCGATGTGAGATTGTGTTAGTCGTGAACGGTCAGATAGGCAGCTTTTCTCACACAAAATAGGCAACATTATCAAATTATCAAGTTAAATGATCAAGTCGAAGTTTTAATATGTATGGTCAGACATGGAAGTAGCTCAACCCCTCTCACGTCGTCAGTGCAGGTAATTTCAGAACAGATACTATGATGAAGATAGTTTTGTTGATAAAAATGAGTACATTCTTAATTGCTTTACTTTTTCTTTGTAACAGTGTGTCTTTTTCTGTACACTTTACTACAACTAACGTGCAATGCATGATGTACAATAATATTACTCGGACAACTTCCCGTCGAGTCTGAAGATTAACTGTTGCTCACATCCATGGCGATGACTGCGTATACTTTAGTATGATGCTGGTTGCTGGTACTTTGTTGCTTGTCCTGTTCCGCCAGATTGTTTTGATTTTAACTTTATTTGTGGATCGGATTTCAGAAGACCGCTATTTGTTTGATTTTCATATCATCCATATCAATTAGGACAAATGATGTCATTTGTACCCAGTCAACAGTATGCAAACACCTCATCTGGCTTCGGAAACTCAACCCGCCCAGCCTAGCCAGACACATCGATAAAATGCATAATGTGACAAAACAACCCTGGAGTAAAGTTTGTAAGGAATATTGTTTGGGGCATAGAATAGACACTGTAATAGAAGTAAGCTTGTATAAACTACCTACGCGCGAGTTTGACTTTCTTAGGAGTATGTTCTACTTCTTATCCGAAACTGACACGGAAAACTATCGTTACCTCCCAAGGTCACTGTACGAATCGGAAACATAAGGCCTGTATACTTTCTTTGTCGTTTATTTTTTGTTGATCATTTATAACTGTACTTGATGTAATTCTTCATATTGATATCAAAACTCCTAACTCGTCAACAGGAAACTTGTCGTATAGCGCTTCTGTCATGATACACTGTCGAGTAGGACTGTACTCTTCACTTCAACAGCATGGATGACACAAAAACACGCTACGACCAAGGGCGACGACACTGAGATGTCGGTTGCAAAAAATACAAAGTTATAGTGCATTCGTTTAGTTGTTTTGGGTAAAACTGTGCACGTGGTTATGTACCATCCATCAAAACTTAAAACAATCAATATTTGACGATAACTAGAAATGACGTTTCGGAGTGTCATAAGTTATGTTCGCTCAGCTGTTTTTGTTGCATATCAAGTGAGCATAGATAGCTCTGAGTACATTGAAAACACGACTCATTTAATTTTGACCTAATGTTAGTGGATTATTGAAGGGTATGATTTTGATTATTTTCAATATGTTACTGCTGAGGCAACTGGAAATGGGACACCTAATTTGCAAATTACCCAGCTGTATTGCTGGCCATATAGTGAATTCACTTGGTAATTAGCGAGCGACTTTGTTAACTTGTTAGCGATCAGCTGCAGACACTATGTGCATGTAAGGGGTATGTTGCCATAAAATTTATCTGGGTTTGAGTAATTCAGTATAGGGGTGGCTGCTCGTTGCTTCATGGGCTTCAAAATGAATAAAGATAATTATGATATTCGTGTTGATATGATACACTACACTACAGAATAAAAATATTTTTCAATCTATACTTGTGGTCTTATTTACTGCTCTCTGAACGTCATGTGTTGTAAATGAGTGGTTTCTTCCAAATAGTGCAGCTAGTGCCATTATGAGTGGGGTGTAGTCACGTGGAGACTCTTTGTCTGGCCTCATTGGTGGTTTCAGTTTACACCCAAACAATGTAAACCGGTTATTAAAGTGAGGTCCAGGAGAAGTGATCATTTCAGCTAACATGTAACTTGAACTGTAGAGACACTGCGACTTTGGAGGCCACTTACTGTTGATTAAGCCAACTTGATGCAGTCAGAAATTCTTTTTGTACAAATGAAAAACCAGCTCTACCAAGGGTTATAAATGAGATTTTATGATTGGCACCCTGTGGCGAAGATTGAGATAACATTACCATTCACTGGTCCATGCACAAAGTCTTATTCAAACAACTTATTTGTCCTATCTATACCATAATCAAAGGAACAATCTGGTGTCACTGTAATTTATCATCTGCAGACCAAACATTAATTTTCTTGTACATATTTTGACCTTATTACAATGTCTTGTTAGTTATATGAAGATCAGTGCAGTTGTTTTCAATTGCCCCGGAAAAACTGTCTGCAGTGCAGTTGTTTTCAATTTCCCCAAACACACTGTCTGCGCAGGAGACATTGGTTTGACTGATCATCGGCCTCTGAAGTTTTGCCACCAAAAAGTCATATCCAATCATTGGCCGTTCTATTTGGAAGAAACCACTCATTCATAACACAACACTTGCAGTTCATGAACATGATGGAGATTTTGTTGAAATTCAGAGAGCACGAAATGAGACCAAATGTAGGTAGATGAAATATCTTTATTGAGTGGTTTACTTTGAATCCACTGTACAATATTATTCCAGATATTATTATTATCTTTATTCATTTAAAATCCCATGAAGCAAAACGCAGCCACCCCTATACTGAATTATTCAAACCCAGATAAGCTTTATGGCAACATGCTCCCTACTTGCACTAAGTGTCTGCAGCTGATTGAAATGTAAATGTAAATGTAAATGTTCTCATTTCCAGTCGCCGCTGCTGTACAATATGGGCTGATACAAACACACTCTACATAATACGAGAATGGCAATACAGGCATAGCATGTATGTATCATATATTATAACAGCAAATAGTATATTATTCTATAGCGTAAAGCTACGTTGTTATTTTAGGTCACAAGATTTCTTTACTAAAGTTGGTCTAGGCACATGCCTTCATTGATGTTAACAGAAGATACCAATTGATGACTTACTTTCTAGAGAACATCTGCACATTAAAAAATATATATATAATAGATCCAAAACTGTTAAAATATCAGATAATATTAAAAGAGTGACTTCATAGGGTAGTCATCTCTTTTTCTCAATGATTTCAACGCCTTAGACTCAGCAATCCTTAAAATATCAGGATGTTTGCCCTTCCAACAGAGTCTACGGAGGCACTGCCCGCCCTGCACAGGGCATTTTACCCTATATAAGTACAGAACATTTCCTTGTACTGCACCTACGTTTGTATAGTGACCATAAGGTTCCCGCTTGATTATCTTTTTCAAACTCTTCTCAGAATGAGAGATCAACTTGTGCTTGTAACCTGAAGCTATTACAATTGAGTTCGTTCGATTTCTCACAAGTTCGAGCGTTTGTTCTCGTTTGTCTGCCAAACTTTGCGAAACGATTATATAAGATAGATCATGGTATACTGTACATAAAAATTACGTATTTGCAAATTTATTAGGACTACTGTATATTTATTGTTTCAAATTCATTGCGGTATATAAAAGTTCACTAATGCTGTCTCTGGGGCGGTTTTTCTCAAATGATACACAACATGCTTTGGCTTCAAGCAGTTCTTTGTAGCTACCGAGTAGATAAGTCTTGCTATCCGATGTATATTCATAACTTCATATTTTATTTCATGACTCCCTCCCTAATGATCTGTGGTCGATTTAAATAGAGAATATTTTGACGTTGACATGCAATGCCAGCCTTTCTTTTTACAAGACAAAATTTAAAATGGATCACCCGTTAATTTGCTTTTTAAAAAAATCGCCAAAAATTACATGGTAAATTCTAGAATAGTACGAAGCAGACATTTACACTTCCTTCTGTTCATTGGGTCAAAGATTTTCTGCATCCAGGGATAATTAAAAGACTTGTAGAAGTTGAACTAATGCACTCTTTTAGACCTACATCACTGGAAAAAAATATATTTATGTTTATTTTATCTCGTCCACTATACCGAGCAAAATATGTAAGGAAGACTCCAAATCATTCAACTGTGAAGGGTAAGATCGGGGATCGGGTAAGATCAGGAATGGTGAATATTTCAAATCTTTTAATTGTGAGAACTCGACATCACCTGAGCCATAAAAGTCAGTCTGTTCACCTAATTGCTGTTTTGGAATACGTATTCGTTAGCTATGTTGAAGAAAACCAATCAACAATCCACAATGTCTTTCGTAGGGGACAATCTGATGATGCTTCAGTCAGCATCATAACATTCGAGAATGAATGAATTGATGGAGTTATTTTTTCTCGATAAATCATCGATTAGAATGTTTCAGAATGTTGTGTCTTTACTTCATCTATTACATGAGATAAACCGTAACATTAACAGCAGTATACAATACCCGTGACAAACGCGAATGAAGAATAACCATCGCCTTCTCTGCCCACAAAGACCAAAAGGTATCGTGATTACCGTTGCCGGTATCGTTATTTCCATGGCCAACATCAGATATCTTAGACCAAATCTGTATGAAATTGAAATTAGTTTTAATGCTTTAATAAATCGGAAATTAACTCTAAAATACTGCAGTAGAAAAATGATTACTGTTACAGAAAGTAATCGGGAAACGATGAATGGCTGCAACGCATGAAGTTTGAATGGCATTGAACACTATACTATAAGTTAGAATTAGAAACTCAGTAACAACGTAGCAACTAAAACTTCTTGAAGTCTGCTCTTAATGAATATGAATCTCCGCTACCTCACTAAACAAGTTGACGACAAACTGTACTCTAATCTTGATGTGTATAAAACACATTCTTCTTAAGATCTTGATTGAACACGCACGGATATCGCAAATTTCAAAACTAAATGTGTGATCAAGGTGTTTACACAGAAATGTGAACAAATATGTGAACAGCGAAAATTTCTCAATATTAAAACATATGTCACCAGGTGTAATTCAGTTGTTTAACGATATTAAAATCATATCATCAGATGCTGAACAGTTCCTTTCCATAAGTAAACTAAAACATATGTATGGCCTATTAATGGACCTTTACTCCCAGAAAGACACATAAAAAATTTTCACAAGGTAAAATTACCTGTGAGAGAAATATTTTTCACAAGGTAAAATTACCTGTGAGAGAAATTTAATACATTAATATGATTACGTTTTCCTGAGATTATTCACGTAAATTACAATGAAAAATCTGGAAGCAAATTGTTTCTAACAAGCCTACTGAAATGTTTTGCTTTCCATAAAGAGGAATTACAGTTAACGACGTAACTGTATATTAAAATCAGAGATTTTTATTACTTTCACTTTTTCACTCATTTGAGATACAGGAACTATTTACCCTGCAGAAAATCTCACCAAATACATTGTATTTAGTCGATACAATGGACAGATAAACACAGAAACAAATACACACGGCAAGCAATAAAGAACGAGGTAGCTTTTAACCCAGAACGTTATAAAGATACAAAAACTGATAGCATCAATGATAGTATAGAATAGTGGGTTGGTAAATAAGAGAAATAACTAATTGACTACTCAGACAGTGAGTACGGCATATCTTATGACCTCGTGGTACAGCCTAAGCCTCGATGTCACACTTTATTCTAATGACCCGTATGTAGCATTACGTCATACATATAACAATCACATAAAGTATAAGGCTATATCATTCTTGGACACTACATCCCTTCCCACGAAAATAGATAGAGAATGTCATTGTTCATTTTGAACTGTCTCTGGTGCCATATATCCGGAATGCAAATTTCAAACACAAACATATCGAATAAAGAATAAACTATCAGCCGAAAGTGCCTGTCTTAAACAAGTGTTCAACTGCAAGTGTTCAAATGATGGTTCATTGAAATGTTATCAATACATAAAAATCAAGTGCCAAAAACACAACTTGGCTTTGAACACTATGAGGGGAAGAGCTTACTAGCACTTCACCCCTCAGGTAGATCCTCAGCATCCACCTGTACATATCTCACATAATCCTGCAGATAGGAGGGTGGTCTGCGATGACGTTGTGGACGTTGTGTTGACGTTGTGTTATCTGCTTTAACCTTATGATCTCCTTTTAGGATCTTAAACTGAGACGAGTTTCGAGTTATTGCATGGTCACCTTTTGAGGTGGTTACCATGGAGCCTTTGGTATCCATTACACGATATGGTTGTGTTAAGCATGGAGTTACCTTTTTCTTAACATGTCCATCACGCTTGACTGGAACAGTGTCACCCACTTTAACTTGATTCTTCTGGGTATTTTCACGGTTATCTGCATAGCACTTCATACTTGCTTTTCTTTCTTTATCACGAAGGCGTAGATTTCCCTCATCCTTCTGCTGTGTAGTATATTCTTGTAGTCTTGTTCTAATTGGTCTACCACATAGTAATAGAGCTGGTGGTACACCTGTCGTGGAATGTGGCTTTGCCCTATAGTTGCGTAGAAAACGATAAAACTGCTGACGCCATGCTCTTCCTTCGATATGCACTATAGATTTTCTTGATGGTACGCATGAATCTTTCTACTTCCCCGTTAGCGCGAGCCCATCTGGGTGTTGTTTTGCGATGCTTGACGCCTAAGTCTTTGGCAAAAGCTGTGAACTCTTTACCTGAGAATGATGGACCATAATCAGAACGGACAATTGTAGGTATCCCAAATAGTGCGAATATACTGTTCACCTTAGGCATTACTGCTGCTGCTGATGTAGAGTGAACGATTTCAACAACAGGATATCGACTCTAGTCCTCTGTTATCACAAGAAGATATTTACCATTTGGCGGGTCACTGAAGTCGATACTGACCTCCTCCCATGGACCAGTTTGTAATTCTGACATTTGAAGTGGTTCTCGCTTGTTTTCCAACTGTGGTTGCCTGACAAGGAATGCACATATTGATTGTTTTCTGTACCAAGTTGTCAATTCCGGGGAACCAAACTTTCTCTCTAAGGAGCTGTTTTGTTTTCACGATGCCTTGGTGTCCCCCATGTACGAATCAATGATCTGTTGCTGTAGTGACTCAGGGATAATAATACGTCATTCCCAATGTATTAGATCATGTGATGGTAACACACTGAGCTCATCTCGTACCATGTAGAGACTGTGTAAAGCATTTCTTTCTTTAGTACTCATGCTTTGTAACTTTACTTTGTGCCAATTACCAGTCTGTATGGTTTGTATGCACGACTGTAGAACACGATCACATTTTGTTGCTTCTTGGACGTCTTCTAGCTGTATGGTTTTAAGTGCAGCATGCTGTACTACAACATTGATGTGTTCTTCCGCAATCCGTTCTTCTCTACTGCTGGGTCTGGTATATGATAACGGATGGCAAGACATGTAGTCTGCGGGATTGAATTTACCGGGGTGGTATATCACCTTGAAATTGTACTGTTGCAACTTGAAAATCCAACTCTCTATTCTGGCTGGTGGCTTTGCAGTTGGTGTATTAAATAGTGGTACCAACGGCATATGATCTGATATAGCATTGAAGCTATGCCCATACAGGTATAGGTGGAAATGAAGAATTCCTCATGTTACTGCTAGAGCTTCACGTTCTATTTGAGAGTAGTTCGACCTCTGTCATTGATCGGCTTGCAAGTGCGATTACCGAAACATCACCTGTACCATCCCACTGAATCAGGATTACACCAAGTCTGACTGGACTGGCATCTACCAGTAGCTCTGTGCATTTCTGTGGATCAAAATATGCCATCGAACAGTTGCTTGTGATCTCTTTTTTAACAGTTCGTTGCCACTCTTAATTTGGAGGGTCATTTTCGAATGACTGCGCTTGCCCTTATCTCAACTAGATTACGTCACTGACTTCAAAGTCTTCGTGTTTGCTTGGGACATCGGCTAATTTCGGCCATTGTTTTAACGCTATGCAAGGCCAAGTTAGGAAAAAATCGGTCATGGTTAACCTCGTGACTAACCTCACTACAACATCATGGCAGCAAGAGAGCATGGTAAATAGTAATTTGCCAACTTTTCGAGCTTTCTGTTTGACGTAGTGCGATCGTCACCTCAATGTTTTCAGTATCCGCAGTGACAGGTCAAGCACCTGCAGTTCAAAAAAGTCACATTTTTGCGTACTTATGTGTTTGTGAGCAATGTCATTCGAGGTATTCAATCGATAAATGTAGATGAACAAAGGATGGCAGTTTCATTGAGCTATGTTGACGGGGGACGTTTGGGGACATTGTTGAAAATCCGTTACCCTTCCAAACTGTATTCGTTTAGCCTGATCAAGCCAGCGAAATTGATGAACGCCGAACTGTGGATAGTTCAAAGGCTTTGGAAGTGCACAATTTGATAAAGAGCTATGTTTATTGACTTAACGTTTCAAAGTTGTCTTTCCCGGGGTTGATGCTTTTGACAAACTTCATAAGATTATTTCCAAATACCCCAGCCTAGGGTAGTACGTGGGGAGGGGCTGACATTGACTTTGTACTTTCCACTGTCCCTATACACTCCCTCTGCCTGTTCTCGGCCAGTATCTATTCTCGGCCAGGGCATGAAAAAGAGTTCCGTAGTTAAACCACATCGTAATAATATGTTGAAGCTTCAGCATGCTCGAGATAATAATATAATAATAATGGGTTCTTATATAGCGTACATATCCACAAGTACAAGGCGCTTTACAATTATTATTACCCCTGGTCACTGGACCTAATATGATACCACTCAACTCCCTGGGGAGCAAACTACAGCTCACATGTGCAGCCGATAAGCGCAGCAGAGCTAAACACACACAGTACAACCACTGTCCTACCAGGTACCCATCACTCCTGGGTGGGGAGAAGCAATGAGGAATAAAGTGCCTTGCTCAAGGACACAACACCATGGCCATGCCGGGGCTCGAACTCACCATCCTGTGATCGTGAGTCCACTGCTCTAGCCACTGGCCCATGATGCCTCCCTACTAGTTTTAATACAGATACACTGCTGTAACTAGTCAAACACGTGTATGTCACACATTCAGAACCGACCTAGACACATTGGGCATGGAGTAAAATCAGTTACTTTGCACGTCGCCTTCAAGTTCAACTTAATTCGCATTCCGAAACTTCATCATTTAGTACATAGGCTACAGTGATAATACCAATGAATTATCTCCGGGAATTCACCAATGAATGGGCGCTCAGTTATGAACACAGAGGAAAATGTACGGCAAAGCTAAACTTGAGGTCTAAATTGGCTTGAAATTGTGTGTAAACAACCTATTTATCTTCGCTAAGTAATCGGTCCCGGCATTATTACCACTTGCCCGGCTGCACTGTGGCCGGTCACCGTCCATGACCAGGATGTCACCACGTATGTTGAGAACACCATTTAGGCCCTGAAATGTCGAGCTTATAATATTCTGGAATTTCTTCGCTGCTGAGCATACCCCAAAATTCAATCTCTTGTATCTGTATAGTCCTTTGTGTGTTGAAAATACAGTCAAGTGACGAGACTCTGGTACTATCTCAATCTGGTGATAGCCTGCATTCAAATCAAGTTTGGAAAATACAGTTGCCCCATTTAGGTCAGCAATTACATCGTCTAATGTAGGTGTGATGTGACATTTCCTCTGTATGGCCTTATTCGGTGCATGTCGACACAAAGTCTGATCTCTTCGGGTTTGTTTGGTTTCTCAACCACTGTTTTTGGTGACACCCACGGGGTTGGTTCATTCCCAACATGCTCGATGATGTCCAGTTTCAGTAGTTTTTCCGATTCTTGTTCAGTTTTCTTACGAACATGGAATGGGACTCTCTGGTGTGGTTGTACTACAGGTTGTACTGTTTTGTCTTTATGTAGTTTGCATTGTACACCTTTCAGCTTACCAATGCCATGAAACCTGTCTTCGTACTCAGCTACAATTCGATCACAGCATGATGTGCCTGGTGATATTTGGTTTGCAATGTAAACTAAGCCTAGTTTCGATGCTGTATCGTAATCTAGTAGCGTATCTACTGGCTTTTCAGTAACGAGAAACTTAGCCTCAGTGTCATGAAGTTTGTACTTTATTTTAGCTTGGAAAGAACCAATTATGTTCAATGGTTTGCTGCTGCAGTAAGCATAGATATTGCTGCTGTGTCTCTGTAACTTTGGCTTATTGTTCAGGGTATTTTATGTATCCATACTCATAATGTTTACGGTAGACCCTGTATCAATTAGAGAAGTTACTTCTGTTTCTCCCATGTGTATTATTACTCTAGGTCTATTGCCATTTGTCTGTTGTACAGTGAAGCAGTATTCATCTTCTGAACTCTCCACTTGTGTGTGTACAGTTTTGACATTTTCCCCTTTGTCTGACTTCTTTGTTTTACCCTTTGAACGGCAGCATCTGGAAAAATGGTTTGGTTTGCCACATTTCCTGCATGACTTGCCTTTTGCCGGGCAGACCGATTCATGTTGAAAGCTACATCCACAGTTATAGCACGTTGACGACCTCATTGATGGCGTTTGCACTTGCTTTTGTTTATTCGGTTTCGACCGTTGATGGCGCTGTTTTCTTACTGCGTTTACCGTGTCTGTGTCGGTGATAGTATTTTTTGTTGATTTCTCTTGAATCCCACAAGCTTGAACTTCTGACACTTCAAATGAACGAGCTATACTAAGCAAATTTTCAAGTGTCGTCTCCTCCCTTAGGGCACGACCTCTTAGGCGAGCTGAAGTACACCCTCGTATAATTTGCGACTTGACCTCTTGGTCCTTATCTGTGAAGTCACATGTGTTTGCAAGACGTTGCAGACGAGTATCATACGCATCAATCGATTCGCCACTGTTTTGCATCGTGTCTCTGAAGACTAATTGCTCATATTCTATGTTCTTTTTCGGCGAAAAATATGATGTGAACTTTGATTTTGCTGTTTCAAAATCAGTTCCAGTTTCTGGTAACGTATCAAAGATTTCGGAAACTTCCTCACCTGCCCAGTGCAGTAGCAATGCACGTTGTCGCTTGTCATCAGTAATGTTGAATGCGATGAACACGTTTTCCTCCCGACTCAGATATTTCTTCCATCTGGTGCTTGTGGTCGTTGGGTCTGTATGAACAGGGAAACCTGGCATTGATGGCAGACTTTCCATGTTATCCATATAAATAAAGAAATAACTGACTACCCAGACAGTTGGTACGGCATGTCTTATGACCTCGTGGTACAGCCTCAGCCTCGATGTCCCACTTTATTCTAATGACCCGTATGTAGCATTACGTCATACATGGTATGACAATCACATAAGCATAAGGCTAGATCATACTTGGACACAGCAGATAGTAACTTCGTAATACGATGGAAAGAAGATGCAAAAACTTTTCAAAGACTTAGCTGCACTGTTATAGAAGTACAGAATCTGCAAGCAGCCGTTGCTGACATAAATGTTAACTCAGTCGGAAGAAATGTCAACAAAGCGAACAGTCATATCAGATCATTTTGTTTCACTTGTGACTGAATGAAAAACCTCCTATGTAGTAATATAGGCAGTTAGAGGCCACCATTCCATCTTTGATGCTATATTATAGCAGTCACACAAAGCATAACGCGTGACATATTCCACATAACCTTCTACATGGTATATCTCTTGAACTGCACTAGTAATAATATTTTCTTGAGAATGTTAAACAAAGATAGCTACTTCTTAATTCCTTGATAATGAAGACAAACTACCACTTTCTCAGTTCCTTCGAGATATCTCGTATTTACCAATATTTGTAATTCTTTCTGATTTGATTCATCTTTAACCAATGAAAGTCAAACACACCCCTATACTTTTTCGCCAAAAAGGTTATCACTGCCTGAAATATTCTCTGTATGTTTAGTGAACGTATTTTATCACGGCGTAGGGGTACACTCGGGACACATCACAATCTACAGGAACTGGTCGTCACTTATCTATCCACATGCTATAGTTATCGTAGCAGTTGTACAACATAGCTCTGGCGATAAGGTTTGAAGAAACAGAGCCGCGATTTGTGTCGCAATAACTTACAGCAAAAAACAGGATGGTTGGACAGTCTCATATACATTACGTTTACGTTTTTGAATGTCCCACACAAGTTCTGTTGATAATATTGTAGATAAGAAGAACCGACTCATTTGAGTAAAATACTAATCATGTAACACTCCACTCCACTGTTTATCCTTGTATGTCTATAACAACAGATTGGCTTCAGTAGGTATACATTGTTTTATGGTTTGTTTAGCCAGAGTGCTGTCCTAATTAACTTCAGTCTCTACTATCAACACACTCAGTAATTTAGCAATTCCCTTGTGTGTTCAGTCCAGACACTCAAATGAGTCGGTTCTTGTTATCTACAATGTTATCTACAAAACTTGTGTGCCACGTACAAAAAAGTAAACGTAATGTATATGAGACTGTTCAACCATCCTGTTTTTTGCTGTAAAGTTAAAGTTACTTGCTTCAAAAAACATTCCACACATTTTTGGTGCCGTGACTAATAAAACAAAGGACAGTCGAAGTCAGAGCAGACAGAGGAAAAGCAAACAGAGAGAGAGCTACTAACCCAGAAACGTCATGAAGAGATTACAACGGATTAGTGACGACTAAAAAAGCCGATGCCATGTCTACATTTCGCTAGGATGAGCCCGAACAATTGTTCGTACTCAAATGATACTAGCACAGCATCATTAACGCTAAGGCTGATAATGAGGAAACACTGATGACTTATTTACCGACGTCCAGCAATACAACGACGATATTCAAGAGAAAATATAGAGAATCCAGCACTTCATCGAAGAAAAGGAACCCACATCCCCGAAGCAATCCCAAGTTCGACCATCAAGCTAACACACACCCAATTTCTCAGCACCTCACAAGACGGTAAGTCTACTAAAACTCCAACTGTCTACGATTAATGGCGACGTTCATTAAGGGATGAATTTCAACGATAGCTTCAAGTCGGTGATCGATAGCGATACTGCTCTCGGATCTGCTAAGAAATTCATTATTTGTGTGGTCGATTTACGGGTGAAGCCGCAAACTTCATGGCTGGTTTTAGCTCTACGGTCTATAATTACAAAAGCGCCATTGATCTGCAAAGATACTGGTGCAGACAAGAACACAAACTAATTTCCGAATACATGGATACGCCATTAGCTATTCAGAAACCAAGTTACGATATGCGATACTATATAAAATAACATTTGTGCTATGGAAAGTATCTGAGTTACTGTCGACTTATATGATGTTATATAAGGGCCATCTGGATAAAACACTTGGTGTATTCAATGAGCATTAAGGAAACAAAAAGTGGCACAGTGATCAACTTCCAAAAGCAGTAAGGAGACACATACTTTACGTCGAAGAGAAAACCAAATCTACGGAAACGCCAATAGTTGTCCTGACTTCCTTTGCAAATGCCGAGGATAAAGCAATAAGCTGTCAAGCACCGAGGCCGAAAAAGCCCAAAACTGGCATTTACTGCACGGTAGTCACTGACGGCAAGAAATCATTAAACAGAATAAATTGTTTTCCACTTAATAGACTAAAAGTCGAAACTTCATGAAAATGCCTCCGCTGCGGAAGGAAGCATCATGCCTCGTGTGTACCACAGCATCGAGTCATGCCCTCATGCTACAACAGCATCAGCAGCCATGTACCAAGTCCCACAAATCAGGATGCGGACACTCGGATGCAAGCTATGGGAAATAAACATAACAACAAGCCTACCTCTTCTGCGCAACCTGCCATTCAAATTCAAGTAAATTTCATTAGAAGGAAAAGTAACCCGGGTAAACGAAACAGAAACTCGACATATGGAAAACTTCCGCAGGTCCATACGATCAAAGCTACCGTATTGTTCGATACAGGCTGGGGTATTTCCTTAACTACGTGAGACTAGGGCACATATTTTTCTTGGAATGAAATCATAACGGTTTTACAAATCAAAACAAATTTTATGCATAATTTCGATATTAGTACATTGATGTTGATGAAGCCATATTAGCCTGTAGGGTTTTTTAGTTATTTTAAATAATGCGTGGCAGTTTAGGAATGTGTTTTTCATTATTTAATTTTATATTCGCAGAAAATATTGGATTCGCCCAATCAACAAATGCATAATTATCTTGAAAATCAGAGAACAGTTTGTGTGGTTTGAACATGCATGTTGAGGAAGTCGCCATATTAACTTATTTGGGTTGGTTCAAGTCTGAAGCATGGATGCACAGAAAGCAAGGTGACCATCTCGGCCCGTCCTAGCCGGACTAGGCGATTATGATAATTCAATTTCGGATGATATAACACCAACACATAAAAGAAAAGACCGCTACTTGCCAGTTCCTCTTTTAAAGGTCTATGCATAAACTTATTCTTTGGATAGGTTAGACTTTGTTCACGATGGTGAATGTTTCAAAAATTAAATTATTTGCAACAGTTTCTCTTTTTTCTTCTAATTAATGTAAGTCAATTGGAAATCTGGCGGCCCAGGTCAAGTTTTCCCAGCGACCGAACACGTTACCTATGAGTCTGCGCAGTAGTGTGTTAGTGTCTGCCCATATTCAGGTTAAACTACCTTGTCATACACCCAACCAATCGCGTTCACCCCAACTCATACGTTTAATTGCAAAATAGAACACAAATCATCGCATATATTCACCCTACTTAAAACTTTTGAAAACAACATACTTGAACAAAGCAATAGAATATATTTGAGTAATACAAACAAACATAGGGTGTCGTGAAAACGAATTGCAGTGTGTTTTATGTGAAGAGCTTTCAACCGATATCTGGTTGGTCACAAGGGAAATACAAAGGGAAATATTTAAACAAACGCAACCGGCTGCAGTCAAGCATGGATGCCATGAAGATGGTTTCATGAAGGAAAAGAGAACAATGACGAAGATAGAAGAAACACAACTGGAGCTGAAATTATGGTGGAATAACTTATGAAAGAAGCTAAAACAACTGAAGGACGAACTGGAAAACAGGTCACGAAGAAACAATGTTCTTTGCTATGGGCTTATAAAGGAAGATGATAATGAAAGTTAGAATACATTGGAAGAGAAGGCGAGAGTTCTGAAAACAAATCTGGTGATTTCATAAGATGTGGAATTTGACGCGTTCGTAGAATTACAAGTAATCCTTCTGTACGTGGATACAAGCCCATTGTAGCAAAATTTAAGGCACTGACGTGAGCATTGCCGAGAACTTCGAGAAGAGAATCCGTGTCATCCGTTCAATGCTCTTGGACCATCGAAAATCTCTCATGTCAGAGAATAGTAAGTGTAAACCCAATGCCTGTGCGATACGACACCTAAAGTAATAGTGTACAGATGAAAGAGGTGAGAGTATTCTCAGAATTAATGAAATGACCAGAAAAGTTGAAGAGCACATTGTCCATCGCTTTTATGGTTAGGGGAGCGGCCAAAACACACCGAGCTGTCATTCCGTAGTTGGAATGAGACGACTAAAAAAGAAGTGATCGAATCTGGTCTTTAATTCTCTGTATACTAAGTTTGACATAGCCAGATTTTATTTCCTATGACTCAGCAAAATATCTGCCTGTATATTTCAATGTCCAAGCAACTGAAAAGATGGAAATGTAAATGAAGCAAACAAGTTATCATCGAGCAATCAGTTACCGGTTTACAGAATGCAAAGGTGTTATTAACCCCTCCCCACATACACAAAGGGCTATTATTGCTGGTCCCCAAAATGAAAAATACATTCCTTCAAAGTCAGGCTTCATAATGTCGACAAATCTATGGAAGAGGTCACGTTTTCACTGCCAAACATAATGGAATCGTTAAACAACACTTCCTTTTTGTACTTATGAAACTCATGAATACCAAACTCCTCATGCCATTTCTGCACTTTCTGGTTTGTGAATTCCCACCCCATCTGCCTGAAGTCTATCAGGCTGGCAGCCACTTTTGTGAACTATGTTTTGTATGGTAGCAAGAGTGTGATCTGCCATTTTTATCCTTATTGGCCTCGCTTTTCCATGTTTACTAGGCACATCGATTACAGTCAGCAAATATCGAATACCCTTGTTCTCGTTTGCAAAAGGAATCATTTCAACTAGATCTAACTGCAACTGAGGAAATTCCGTGTTTACAAAATTATGCTAGAAAAAGGGATAATCTGATTAAATCTTGATGGTTGTGATCGCCATAAATAATGTCATTTGCATAATAAATGAATTTGTACTGTAAGGCTGTATCTCAAAACTTTCAAACCCATGGACATTTGATGTATTTGTGCAGGCAGTAAAAATGTTCTGTGATCTTACTATATTAAAATTCTGGTGAGTGTGACATACTGATTATAAGCTCATTGGCAAATTTAATGAATTACTTTAAAATACTCCTAACATTGAAATTAAATTCACTGAATGTCTTCAAACGTCTGAGCAAGACTTGTCTCTACATTCAAATGCTCTTTTGGCAGGTTCCGCAAGATGGTAGATAAATACAATATCTCTCTTCGACAAATGATCACTGATGGCATCGGTGACATGGGGCCTTAGTAAGTGACCAATACCTATCTGACTTACAGATAGATATATGGCGGGTGCCACATGTGGGGCAGAATGCACTTACTATTTTCGAAACACCTGACATCACTTCTTGGTCTTTTGGCCAGAGGTTCATATATCTTTCTTTCATGAATTTGACTTTGTTTGTGTACCGTCTATTTACTGTCTGTTCTGTGCTGTTTTGTGTCTATGTTTACAACTATTGTCTTACAAATTCTGACCTAGTGTTATTGGATTATGGATTTGTATGATTGGGATTATTTTATCTTAGGAATTTGGTCATACGTAGGTAAAGTTAGTCATTTCCATATTTGATGGCTTTCTATAATTAAGCCATACTGTGCCGTTTATTTGTCATCATAAGTCCAACTAATACTTTCAGTTTGATTAATACGATATTCAGATTATAGATGAATTTCTATAATTAGGCTATTTATCAATAACGAATGCATTAATTGTGACAAGGCCTATTCTTGTTATTTATCATACTTAGGTCTACCTATGCAATAAGTTTGATAAGCATTGGATTCCGACTTTAAGCTCAATTAGCATATTTAGTGAATTTCTGTAATAGGATGATACTGCAATACGGACGGCAGTGATTTTGAAAACACCTGTTATTTATTGATCATTTAAGGCGCAGTTTTACTGTAACTTTGATGAACACGGCATTGTAATTTTAATCTCGTTTGCATATTTAATGAATTGCTCATACTCTGCCAAATATCAATACTAAATGCACTTATTTTATTTAAACATCTTATATTGATTGATCATTTTTAGGTCCGGCTATGCAAAATGACCAATGATCACAGTATTCGAATTATTAATTTTTTTGTATATTTAATACCTTGCTGTACGCAGGCATCAAAATACATCAAAGCTGGTTACAGTTATCATTTGCATATTAAATGCTTTCTATAATTAGGCCTTACATCAAAATGCACACTCTGAATTTGATCAAAATCTTAGATACGCTTTTACACATATCTCAAGTTAGATTCAAAGTTTGATGAATGTGACATGCCATAATTTGCTTATCTCACTTGATATCTCTATAGAAAGAAGGCAGTGTCATTCTGTTTTCAAAGACATTAAAATGCATTTGTGAGATGATTTAATATAACCATCTGGTGGTCACAATGTTTTAATATCTGTCTGTCCAGAGCAATTACTGGAAATGCTGTAAGACTAATAAAACTTGGCACGAGGGCATAGTACAGACGCACATCAATTGTTTTGTTTGATATGACAGCAACCTTAGCTGTTTTGTTTTAATTTGTGTCAGGCTGGATTGATTACAAGACTACTTTAATTTTATTGTAGCACAACCACAAGATGTCATTAAATATACCTATGACTATACAAACTTATACCCCAAGTCACACACTCTAGGTACCATATTATTTTGACTTTTATTCCATTTTATATAATCACCTAATGGCATTCGAAGACTGTGTCATTTACAATGACTCGTCATCCATCCGATCCTACAAAATAACTAGGCATACGATAAAATATATCTATGGGATTCAATTTCAAGGGTATTGATACCAACTTTAATAAGAAAAACCATGAGGTAGATCGATTTGATTACGGCAACAGATTGATACATGAAGCATTTGTTTGCTCAACTTGAAATATGCAAGCTTACATGAACCCTTTGGACAAAATTATTACAATGTTAACATAATTCAGCTTTGTCAGATTTCCTGCGACCTTGCTAGTCATCAGGTTCTAGGAATACCGCCTCGTTTATTAAATAGATAGGAAAAGAAGTTATACCGAAATCCTAACACAAACTAATGGGGAAAGTTTAAAGGAACACCCATGCAAGGCAATAAGGGTGATCTTTTTACAGAAAGTGGAAATCAATTTTATAATTTATTACAAGTAATATATGCACGAAATACAAGAAAGGGAAGGAGAGAGGATAAGAAATAAGGCTGTTCCAAAATAGAGTTAAACTTTGACGTTGAGATTACACAAAGGGAATCTTCATTAGGCCAAACAAAAATAATTGTGCTGTTCCAATAACCCAGTCTACCCTATTTTTACCCGCTGACCCTAGACTTTTTAGATCTATGTAGACGTAAAAGAGAAAAAAAGAAAGAAAAACCTGCAATATCAAGCACGCGAAAAATAAAGAGAAAATCAGGTGAGAATTAGCGCAAAACATGTGACGTCATTCATCGTTTCAAATACGTTACAAACAATATGGCCTCCATCAATAAGCACAACATGTACTGTATTACGTGTGTTTCGCAAATGCAATCACGGCAAGATGGTTGTTGTCTGCTGTAAATCGGAAACAGACTTTCGAACAGATTCTTTAAGAAAACGCTATGTAATATGCTATGTATAAATTTACCTTTGCTATGAGCACATGACTATTTTGTATACGCATTGATTGCTCGACTATGTTTGCATGTAAACATTTAACATTGCCGGCTGAAAGTCTTGAATACTATTTATTCGGTTAGTGAGGAGTACAATTTACTTACTGAGATCTCTTTCCTTTGAGTTTTCTCATCCAAAGGAACCTTACCCAGCACTCCGTCCAGGAGATATGCAAGTGTTATACTAATCACAGCTACATCGCAAATAATTTCTGCTTCTTCTGCTTCTCTGCCAGTAACCATGTCCGATATTATGTCCTTTTTTAATTGAAGGCGCAAGAGAACACAATCTTTCAACATCAAAACACCATCTGCTGTCAAATCGAATAATGCTTTCTCTTTTCTTTTCATTCCGAAAATGACATCTTGCAAGTACATTAAAAGCAGTTTGGTCATCATGGCTGTAGTTTTCACTTCCCTGTTGAAGTCTTTGTCGCATGTCCTGTTGAAGATAAAGATAACATCATTCAAGATATAAGGTTGCCTTAGGCCATAACAGTTTGAGTACCCTCTAATACAGTTGGGACAATTTTGTAACCAACGACAAATCTACAATACAGTGCATTTGGCGTTAGTCAAGTTTTGCCTGAGGCTCAGCCTTATGCTAGTTTGCCAGAATGGCAATTTATCTAAGGATATTGAAATTGTGTGCATAATGCAATGTATTTTTACGTGAACTGAAAGCCATTGATTCTTTGTATTTGAGCTGCTGTTTGTTTTCATTCTGAACTTTATCACTTTTTGATAGTCAGGCACCATTTCTTGCAAATCTATCTTTTGAAAGTGTTAAGCTTAAAGTTATTTGACTTTAAGCACACAGTCCAGACTAATTTCATAGATTTTCACACTTATTCCCATCAGATTAAGAGAAAAGGAGTTGAGTCTCCAGCCGCTTGTCTAGTTCCAGCAAAGTAAGTCATGTCGGACAGGTCCGCCAAAGCAGTCTGATGGCTATTCTACTCAACAGTGGCCAGGACGAGAACAAATGTCCTGCTGTATTGCAAGGGAAAGTTTTTGTTGTTGTTTCTCTGCGTCTTCAATGGGGTATCCCATGCTGATATCTCGTATCATCATGCTTGACGTTAAAGGGTAACACTGCCGCTCCAAGCCCGTAGTTGCTTGCCATGTTTTATGTATATATGTACGTAGCAAGAATGGTCATCATTGGTAATAATAAGTATGGGACAAGTGGAGTGGTCCACTTTGACCCCAGTATCATTTTTCTACAAAAACGGTTCACACCGTTACAAATATGTGGTATTAGGGTATAATTCTACATATTTTGTTAAAAATATTACTAACGCTAAAGTGTTCTATACCGAGAAAGACATTATCAGTATGCTTGAT
>LD346101.1:48728-65429 GCA_001465055.1 Ptychodera flava | reverse complement strand
CACACACACATACACCACCACCACCATTATTTTGAATGCGGCCTAACTTCTAGCTTTTCAGGCTAACTGTTTCATACATCTGGAAATCTAGTATTTCTTTCTTCTTTGTAGTGAGCACTTACACAGTTAATTGCTTTAAAATTTTCTCTGTGTACAGATAGTAATTTCATCTCCTCATATGCGCTGAGACCAAGAAATGAAGTTAGGTTCCATTGACTATGTATGATAAACTCGACTGAGTAATTCTTGCCTATTTTCGGCATGCACACTTTCAGACAAGGCACAGTCAACGGTTTGACAGTTTTACCTTTCCACATGGAAAGTGTATTCTCACAGGGTTTCATCTCTTATTCTTTGAGGTACTTTGCAGGCAAGATATTTACTGTAGCTGCACAGTCCAACTAGAAGTTTACTGCCTTCCCGCTGACAATCATTTTAGCATGAGCTTCTTTATCTGTGGTGCTGAATGCGTTTATGTTCAAAGTGCTTGCCTACTAAGGCTGATCAGAGTCACTGGATCTATCTGGTTCATGAACATTGTCAGTCTTATGTGACTTGTTATTCTTTTTTGCAAAGTGGGTTTTGGCAGTGCCAGATTTCGATATGTTAACTTAAGCTGGACACTCTATTTTCTTAAAGACATGAGTCTAGCCAGAAAATTAACATTCAGAAGCACGTTTGACTCTTCAGTGCATTCTTTCTTGTTTCCTTTCCTCTTTATGGGACTCTTCGGTTTCTGTTTGATCTTCCTTTATTTACAGGTAGACTCTGCTATTCACCTATAGTTTTGATATGTGCGTTGGTCACTTCAATACTTTGGCATGTGTCAGTCCCTTTACTTAGAGTTAGTTTGTGTTCTTCTGTTAGATGTTTTCTGGCTGCGTTGTCTCTTACACCGACGACAATCTGGTCTCTGCCAAGCAAATCATGCAAACACTGACAGAAATTGCACGACCTGAAGAGTTTTCTCTGTGCGGTGACGTAAGCATCGATGGTTTCACCCGCCTCTTGAACTTGTTTGTTGAACAAACATCGCTCATAGGTTTCATTGGTCCAGCCAATAAAGTGGTTGTCAAACTTCCTTAGTAAAGTAGCGAGCAGAGTTTTGCTTTCGTCAGGAAATAATCAAAACTGTTACATATTTTGAACGATTCTGGAGCAATCGAGTGTACAAATAAAGCAGGCTGATATTGCTGAAGCCTGACTATATAGTGGTGCAGAAATACTGTAGTTCTCCCAACATTGTCAAAAGTATTCATTTCCCAACCATATATGTGCAGCTAGATAGGTTCAGACATTGTCGATGTTGAATTTGTGGTAAAATGGGTTTCCAGGAGCCAAACTGGAGAGGGGCCATTACTCTATACATTCTCCTGAGGAGAAGACATGACGGCCGTCTAATGTCACGTGTCTAATCCTCCAAGTGTCTACTCAGTATACGATTTCTACAATTTTGGCAGATCGATTTTTCATTCTCAGTCTTAATCTAGTTGTTGAGGCATCCTAGGCTTTTTGCTGACTACGGCCACCATTTTTCATGCTTAGATTTGTGGACTGGTGGTCGGACATGACACATTGAACAAAAGAGTACAGTGACAATGAACTTTATTGAAACGCCATACTGGAAAGATGTAGTACACGAGCTCTGACGTCATGAGCCTCACTTTGGTATCGATACCGATTAAGGATGTACTGTCCTTACGAGTTCATGCAGTAATGAAATATGGCATTTATTTCCATTATAACATTTATATTCAAAATGGAGATAAATCGAACTTTGAGACCCCCATGAACCGTTTCCTGAAGATGAGTACTACGAATTCCTTGACAGATAAACCATAATAACAGACGTCATGAAGCTAATGTACAACAAGGGGAAGAGTACGTCAAATCGAATGGCATGGGTGCTAAATTTACTAGAAATACTAAGTGGGAAGGAATTGTAGCCAAGGACAACACACTATTGATAAGCTTACAAAGGGAGACATAGGACAGATTGATTGATCTTAGACAAGGTGAAAATGCATTGAAAGACATTTAGGCAGTCGATGATAGGATTGATAATAGAATTAATCAAGACAAAATAATAGAACTTTCATGGAGGAGCTTTGGATTTATGTCAAATAGACTCTTGTCAGGTACTACAACAAGAGCACTGTGGGCTGACTGTACGCCGTGGTGTTTCATATTCTGCAAAGCATATTTCTTACCTGCAGGCTACGTCAGCCAACCTTTTATCAATTTATTGCATATAATATAACGACCAAAACGCGAACAGTGTGCTCAGTGCAATAAGTTTAGCCATGTTTCTGACTTTACCATAGGCACTTTCATGCAAAATGTATAATTATGTATATTACATTTGAAGTTTGGCACGGGAAACAGCTTCTTCTTTATATGTGGTTAATAAATATTCTTGCGCCTTATTATATGTGGCTGAAAAACGTAAACGCTGCAGAGACAACTAGCTAAACGATAGTAAAACCGTCATTTCATAAAACTAAGAGGACACTCGGAAAAATAAAAACAACAGCTTTGTTGTTGACATTCTTTAGATTCGGGGTCTAAATGTTGAAAGAAATAGTCGTGCAATGAAGAGTTGAATCAGTTGATTTTTCAGAAGTATTTCAGAAGTAGTCGCAAGCTATGGTTGTCTTTATTACATGCCTCGTATATCAAATGCCGCGAGCTCCATAGGATTCAATGGTAACTGGTTGATGACGTCTCGGGCCGCATAGTCATGAATTGACTGAAAGCGAACCGAAACTATTTTCAACTTAACAACTTCGGGATTTAAAAACGATAAAACTACATGTTTTACATAGGAAATACTGTTTTTACATAATTATGTGAATTAGATTCGACAAACCCTTTAAAGGTGATTTTAATATATCGATGCGTCATTCGATGATGAAAATCATTTTATTTTCTCAACAGATTTTCGTATCACATGACATGGAAATAACGCATATGATTGTCATTTTTATGTAAACCCAAAAATTTGGAGTGAAAATTGTGCAAGAGAGACATGTAATAAAAATATTACAGCCTAAACAAGGACACATAGCCCCATGTTTGTGCTATAATTAAGAAATAATGTGCCCCCCTCCCGGCCCATAATGGACAAAAGCAAACTTTGCACGACATAATGTATGCGGCGAAGACGAGTACATTATTATCGTTTAATAACGAATATGCCATAACATGTATATATTATGGCAACCGTGTCAGAATCTTCCAGCCTACTAAAGGTTTCTTGCAGATGTTCATATCACTTTGATTTATTGAAGCGACATCGATTGTTGTTTGTTCTTATGAGACGGAAAGGGTTAGCCGTATTGAAGAACGGTGTTGTGCGCTATATATTTTGAGATAATAGCTTTTAAAATACCTGATATGTTTACAACATCTTCACATGGCAGCTGAAACCACTTTATAGATGTTCCTAAGTAAGCATTAACGTACTGAAGTCCATATTCAACAACAATCGGGGATGATCATAACTTCAGCATTTATTTAGCCATGATTTCTTATACATGCCAATGGCATGGGCATTGGCGAATATAAAAACTAGGAATTCATTTCATAATCTTATGTTTATATTTTGTAGGTTTTGACATGTAACTAGGTAATTATAACTGGGGCAACATATGTTGACCTGAGGTAGAGGTTATTCCAAATGATAAGATGTTTGAATCACAGAATGTCTGAACAACTTTGTGATTCTCTGAGAATGTACACCCTACTTGCTAACTGCGGACATGAATGCTGCGGAATATCACAGTATGGTATGAAGACTATTGTAAAATGTGTGAGTTATCATAGTTTAAAAATGACAATATTTATTTCAACATTTTTTCACAAATTATCTTTGTCCAAACTATTAATAGTAATAATAATATAATATTTAATTCTTATAAAACGCACTCCACAAACGTCTCAGTGCGCTGTACACAACTGTAAAAAAGATACAGGAAGACAGCTAAAAACTTGAAAAACTACAATTACGAGTAAAATTTAGTAAAAAGATGGGTCTTTCAAAAACGTTTAAAAAACGCAATATTTGTGGCGCAACGAATTTCCGAAGGCAGTGCATTCCACAACAAAGTAGCACATACCGAAAAAGCTCTCTGACCATAGGACTTATTAATAGCTTCTTGGAGGTGTCACACGCAATTTCTCAGGAGATCGTAGATCTCTTGTTGCTACTTACAGGTCAATTAAATCAATCAGCTACAGAGATGCATCACATCTGACAATCTTAAAAGTAGTTAGTAAAATTTTGAAATGTATACGAGCTTTCAAAGGTAAGCAGTGTAAATCAATTAAAACGGGAGTGATATGGTCATATTTTTGCGTGTACTTGTGACTAGACGGGCTGCCGCATTCTGAACAGACTGCAGATGATTTAGTTGGTCATTTGAAATGCCATAGAACAGACTGTTGCAATAGTCAAGTCTCGGGGTAACAAATGCATGGATGAGTTTCTCTGTAGTGGGCTTGTCCAGTAGTTTACGAATTTTACCTATTCTTGACAAAGAGAAATATGCGTTCCTACATAGCTGACTGATATGGTCACACATAAAGCCATCCCTCTTCAGAATAACACCAAGATTTCGAACGAAAGGAGAGAGTGTGATGTTAAGTTGACCAATCCTGAAGCTATTCAGTTCTGCTGCATCTTTTAAGAGTGATGAAAAATGAACAACATCAGTCTTGTTATCGTTCAGCACAAGCATGTTACTTCTCATCCATCCGCGAATATCATCAACACACGTTTCAACACCGGCACTTACTTCGTCAGGTTTATTGCAGATTATGTATATCTACAGTGTATCACCAGCATACATCATGCACTCAAGATCATGGCTAACTATAATATCCTCTAGAGATGCCGTGTAGAGCGTGAATAAAATAGGCCCGAGGACAGATCCCGGTGGAACGCCATACTTCACTTGTGAATGATGAGAAAACACAGTTCCAACCTTGACATGATGACTGCGATCGGTAAGATATTATCGAAACCACGAAAGTACTGTACTAGTGATGCCAAATCTAGATCGGAGGCCATGTAATAAAATATCATGGTCGATCGCATCAAATGCGGCGGACATATCAAGTATGACGAGAATAATATCCTCTTTTTGATTCAGGGCAAGCACAACCTCATTATGGACGCGTAATAGAGCAGTCTCAGTGCTATGGTTGGTACGATATGCACTCTGACATCTTGTGAAAAGCTTAAACCTGTTAAGAAGATCAAATAACTGTTGGGCAACTATGCGCTCAAGAACTTTGGATAGGAAAGGTAAGTTGGACACAGGTCTGTAGTTCTTCAAGATATTCTGCTCAAGATGTGATTTGTACAACAATGGCCGAATTATAGCTGATTTAAAGTGACGTGGAACGATGCCAGATGAAAGTGGTGCATTGAAATGTTAAGTGAGAAATGGTGCGAGCAGATCGATAGAGTCTTGAATGAACTTCGATGGCAACACATCAAGGTCACATGATTTTGAGAACGACTGCTTTGTTTGTGCCGTAACATCGTCAACTGATACTGCGGCAAAATCGGTGAAGGTATGACTCGGTAACACATCGTTCTCCCAGACATCAGAGCATTCACTCAGGCCTTCCCGAAGTTTGGAAACCTTTGACTCGAAGAAGTTCAGGAATTTTGATGGTATATCCTTCAGATGTATATTAGGGGGTAACCTATTTGAATTAGGTGCCTTTACACTTGACAGAAAAAAATCAATCTCGAGTTTGGACATTTGCCACTTATTCTCCAACTGACGAACCTTCTTCCTCAACAGCAACAGTTCTTCACAAAACCATGGTGCCCGTACTTTATCAATGATCAGCTTTTCAGTCATAGGCACGACAACGTCGAGGGCTTCGGAGACAGCATTGTAAAAGAAGTGGGATAAACGCTTGGCATCATTATCACACGGACATCTGGCAAAAAATATGCGTAAGTATGTTTCTCAAGTCTGCCGCGTTGATTGCACTGAAGTCATGTCGTGATATCTTTATCTTGTTATTGGGTGGCCGCTGAATGTTCAGTCCAAAGTACACAAGACTGTGGTCAGACTCGAGAGACTTGTCAACTCTTACGGAGTGTAGAAAAGAATCAGCCAACGGAGTAATCGGTAAGTCCAGAGTGTGTCCTTTGGCATGAGTTGACTCGTTGACATGTTGTTTTAGTCCTTTTGAGTGCAGCAAGTTTGACTGCTTGATGGTATCTGGCGGGTGGGGTTGTCAAAGTAAAAATTAAAATCACCCGCAATTAGAAGATGACCAGGTGAAGGCACAGCTGTTTCTAAGAGTGACGAAAATTCAGAGACAAGTCACCGATTGTTTCTCTGTTCTTCTTAGAGGACGGTAAATGGCGATGGTATGTAAGGATTCACTGACTGATCTGAATGTAATGTCTAAACATTCGAAGGATTGAAACAGACAAGATAGTTTTCCGACGACTTTGAGATTGGAATGTGCGAGTATTGCGACACCACCTACCCGACGATTGGAGCGAGATAGCTGGTGGATGGTGTAACCTTTTATTGAAGAATTGATCTCAGCTATAATGGGATCATCTTCGCTTTTCAGCCATGTCTCTGTGATTATCAAAATGTCCAGTTTTTCTTCTAGTAAAGTTGTTGCTATTGGGCTGTTTTTAATGTTGATAGAACGGGCGTTCAAAAGAGCAGCATTAAGCTGCATTTTGTTGTAATATGAAGAAACCATTGGAATCTTTTATAGTTCAGAGTCCCATTTATTCGCAACTAAATGGCTTGGCGGAGTGGTGATTAAAGTCGGAATGACCGTCGGATTACAATAAGAAATCACCTGTTCGCTGACTGGAATCTGATGTAGAGTACTGGTTCGAAAGTACCTGCCGTTAAACATATTGGCACGGTAGTTAGTCAAAATTGTCGGAATATTACGATGTTTGCGGCCAGCCTTGCATCCACGTGGTCAGAACGGGAGCAATGCAGGGTTTGTTGAAATGTTCCATACCGACGAGCAAAAGGTCTAACGTCTTCCATACAGTGATCGAGCCGCCATTTTGAAATACGGCTTGTTTTCAATCGGGTTCGAACTCACAACATACGGCATCAGTCGCCTAGCGGAGAGGCAACAGACAGAACAACTCGGCTAAATCCCCACTCTCAAAAAGAGTGGTTCAATAGCCGGCTAAGTTGTTACATTTTTCTGACTGCGACCGCTCCACAGGTTGTGGAGTTCGTGAAGCACTCACGCACGTACGCTCACTATCACACATCGCACACACAAACTTTATCAATGCTAAAGCAATGAAGCAGGGAATTCCCCGCCAGAACCACAGGTTTGGAAATGGTAAACGAATACTGCATGCCACCAGAAATGATAAAAACGCCAGATAAAAACACAGTTGCTGGAGTAGATAAAATCTTCTGTAAAAACTTAATGGTTGTAAAAATGTCGGGATAAAACGATAAGAACACTAAAAACTGGGAGACGAGGTGAAAAGGCTGCCGATCAACAGCGCCACCACAATTCTGCTATTTATGTAAGGTCGTGCCGGATTCAGAGTAAATAATTGTTTAGGATCTCACCTACCTCTCATGTGACTCCGACGGCAAAAGTTTCCTTGCATTGCTAGTTAGTGTTTTGATAACAACCTCCATGTTTCCGTTGAACTGTAACGGAAGGGAAAAGCGATATCATCGGAATAACTATCTGAAACATGCATCTGTTTCAATTTGATATTAACACAATACGCTAAAATGTAGATTAAGGTTTCGTTGTTTCACTTAACTGTAATTTGTGCTCAGAACACTTCATGTAGAACGTTGAGATGGTATTTTGTATTTCTTACCGTGTACGCTCGAGAAAAATTGATGTAAGACGCAATAGCACAATGTGTAGCAAAAATATTTGAAATTGTCTCTAAATCTTTATTTTCCCTCAGAATTCAGGATTGCTTGTATGTATGTAATGCCAAAAGAGACCTATACCTCTATTAATTCTTGCCTTTGGATACCGAGAATGAGTCTGGCACACACAACATAATCTGGAATATGTTGGTGTTCTGCAATTTCTTGGAGCAATGCTGACTGTGAATTCACAAGAAATGCTAATGATCGTGGTAACACGTCATCCATGTTGTAAAGTGGTACCAAATTCAGCAATATTTCCCGGAAGTTGCTGTTTTTATTAAAGATAAAAATGATTTTTTTTATTTTAATGATATATGTTGCACCTTTAAAAGGAAGAAAGAATTAAGAGATCGTTGTACAAAACATCTTAAAGCATAGTACAAAGGGGAAACCACGTTGAGATCTATTAAGTACAGTATCTTTGTCGCTATACTTTGTTTCTGTTTAGATTATACTCATACTTCTCCGAAAAGGCGTTGTGAAATACTAATAATTTTACACCTAAGTGAAATATTTGCTAATGTATGAATGGCTCAGAGCCAAATAACCAAGCATAAAAGTATTTTTGTTGACGGAATTATATTTGGAACTACAAAACGGTTCACGTCGTTACAAATATGTGGTACTAGAGTATAATTCTACATATTTTGTTAAAAATATTACTAACGCTAAAGTGTTTTATACCGAAAAAGACATTATCAGTATGCTTGATTTCCTCATTTACAACATATTTGTTGAATTTGGAGGACACATTTTCCAACATAGTATAGAAATTCCTATGGGCACTAACTGTGCTCCCTTATTTGCCGACTTATTTCTGTTTTCATACGAGGCAGAATTTATCCATTACCTTATCAAGCAGAAAAAGGTCTCTGTAGCTCTAACTTTCAACCGTACATTTAGATACATAGTTGATGTTATTTCATTGTATGACTCTGAATTCAGTAAATATCTCGCTATGATTTATCCTCCAGAATTGGAGATTAAAGAAACTACAGAAACGGCCTCTTCTGCTTCATATCTGGACATTTTACTTGAATTTGACTCAAATGGTCACTTTTCTACTAGGCTATATGACAAGAGAGATGATTTCAACTTTAGTATAATCAATTTTCCACACCTTATCAGTAATATTCCACTCTCACCTGCTTATGGGGTATACATTTCCCAGCTTATTCGATATGCAAGAGCATGCAGTTCATACGGTGATTTTGTAGAGAGACATGGCCATCTCTCTTAAAAACTGTTAAATCAAGGTTACACCAGAGCAAGACTTGTCTCTACATTCAAATGCTTTTTTGGCAGGTATCGCAAGCTGGTAGATAAATACAATATCTGTCTTCGACAAACGATCACTGATGGCATCGGTGACATTGGGCCTTAGTTAGTGACCACTACCAATCTGACTTACAGATTGATATGGCGGGTGCCACATGTGGGGCAGGATGCGCTTACTATTTTCGAAACACCTGACATCACTATTTGGTCTTTTGGCCAGAGGTCCATATATCTTTCTTTCATGAATTTGACTTTGTTTGTGTACCGTCTATTTACTGTCTGTTCTTTGCTATTTTGTGTCTATGTTTGCAACTATTGTCTTACAAATTCTGACTTAGTGTTATTGGATTATGGATTGGTATGATTGCGATTATTTTATATAAGCCACAAACATTAACATAATGCAAATTCAGACATTGCTAATTGATGAAGATTCACAGATCGATCGAAAATAACTTGACTTAAAGTTTCAAAGCCTAAATATTTTAACCGAAAATTGTTTACTAGGCCTGAAAAATTCCATCTTAATTATTGATAAATTCCTACATTTTTCATGTGAATCTGAATAAGGTAATAAAGTTAAAACTACAAATTGAATTTGAAAGGTACCGTATTAATACGTATTTAATTGCGTACATAGGTACGTATTTCCTTGCTTACGGACCTACCCTACAATATCAGTTCAAATACAGAGACAGACTAGCATAGACATATCTATAAATTGTACACAATTGATCAGAGAAAAAGTGTTTACCTTTTTTCTTGCTGTACCTTCAATTTAGAAACCTGTTTCTCTGCCTTTATGCCTTCAAGCCCCCACCATGCCCTTTGTCTTATGTCTTCATGTGACAGTCTTGCCATTTGGTCGAAGGACCTATACGAGCCATCGAGGATATGTAGCACTGGTAGGCAGTATATCCACTGTAGATTATTATCCTCAATTTGGAAATTGCATAAACTTATAATTGCAGCCTTAACCTTGTTTCTACAGGAAAAATATTGTATCCATGCTTTAATGCAATGTTTTGGTGTAAGTTATATTCTTATGTGTGGCAGTGCATTGACCAGCAAGAAACAAAATTAAGGGTTTCTTTGAGATGTGTTTCTTTAACACGATTCTGACAATGGAAATATATTCTAGGTTTCTAAGATAACGTTTCAGTATTCAAGATATTTAGACATTTTAAAGGAATATTGCTAAGACGAAGATGTACGAAAAGAGTGGGGGTATGTAAGGTTTTTCATCACTTAATTTTGCAGCGAAGGCGAAAGTGGGTCCACAACAGTCTACTATCATACCAATGCAAAACCAGCGCGAATTAAAATGCCTGTCTCTCGTTGAGAGATTGTAGCGATCCCTAATGACACATAGTCAAGTCATGCTGATTTATATACAATTACGCTGTGAGTTCATGATTTCGGTAACATTTTCTACAAAATCATTAAGCGATGAAAGCTCAATCATGCCATCAAAATCTGATCAGCTGCATGATGAAGACGAGAGGTTTGTGGAAATCCCTGGAAGGAAGAGCCTCAAACCGTCAGAGCCGTTTCACGGTGTGCCTTTGCCTTTTCAAACATTGTCTAATCAGCCTTCAGCCACTGGTTTGCCCCGTCAACCATCGAAATCTTGTGCAACTGGTCGATCAGGTGAGAAAAGAACCAAATTTCTTATATCTGACACAGAAACATTACTACGAATTGTGTGTGTTTAGATGTACGAGAGACATGTGCACATTAAATTAAGTGAATTCTTCAAGAAACCTAGCACTGTGGAACTGATACTGACAAAGAAGGGAATCAATTTGATTTTGGATCATTGTAAATGGGGTGAAAGGTATTGTGCAGGATATTGATGAAGCTGCCAAGACACTGATATGCAATTAACAAGGTACTCATTAGTCTATCATTCTTTTTTCAGGGCCCTTTCCTACGATATTCCACAAGACTTGGACAGGAAAGTGACCAGAACAGTGACAATATCTAAGTTTGTCCTAGACTAAGTCAATGCGATCATGAATGAAAATGATCAGGGATGCCAGGGAGACTCTCCACCTCAGATCGGCCATGAATGCCTTAACTATGGCGATACCCCGCAGGTCACTGGGAAATAATCATAAAGAACTTCACAGAATCTGTCAAACAAGTTAACATGCTGCCAGTTGTTACGTTACGTGAGAGAGACAGTCTGCAATCAAATTGTCTCTGGCCTTCATAAGTTTAATATCAAGGTTAAATTCCTGCAACATTAAACTCCATCTTAGCAATCTCTGATTTTTGCCTTGTAATTTCTGCTGAAAAAGAAGAGGGTTGTGATCAATATAAACCACTATTGGCTGATTTGAAGAAGTAACATAAACTTCAAAATGCTGTAAAGCTGATATCAAAGATAAACACTTTGTTTCAATTGTAGTTTTTTTTCTGCAATTTTTCAAATTTTCGTGAAAAGTAGCACACAGGATGATCTATGCCGTGACCATCCTCGTGCAATAGAACAGCACCAACAGCCATCACTAGTACCTACAGCTAATTTGAAAAGCAGACTGAAATCCTGAGCAGACAAGACTGGAGCACTTCTTAGTATGGCTTTAAGTGTATCAAATGCTTGTTGGCACTGTTCTGAACAAACAAACTTTACTTTCTAAGTAAGTTAGTCAAAGGCTCAGTAATTGTAGAGAAATTCGGACAGAATTTCCTGTAGTACCCAGCCATACCAAGAAAGCGAATCAGTTGTCTCTTACAATTTTGAATGGTAAATCTTGAAATGGCACTGATTTTGGTACAACAGGTTTTACCTCACCCTGTCCTACAGTATGCCAAAGGTAAGTCACCCTTGCCCAACCAAACTCAGATTTGGCGAGGTTGACAGTCAACATAGCTTCGCTCAGTCTCTCAAAAAATTTCCACCTGAGTTTTATGTGTTTCTCCCTGGTGTCGCTGTACAGGACAAATAGTCAACGTAAGCATCACATCCTTCTAAACAGGGTATGATGTAATTAATCGTCCTTTGGAATGCGGTCGGCAAGTTCTTCATTCCAAATGGCATTGACTTGTTTTGGATCAATCTGTCAGGTGTAACAAAGGCAGATATTTCAAGAGCCCGATCAGTCAGAGGGACTTGTCAGAACCCCTTGAGTAGATCAAAGTTTGTCACATACTTGACTTTTCCAACTCGATCGATGCAATCATCAATCCTTGGAATTGGGAAGGTGACTGTCTTTGTGAGAGTGTTTACGTTCGTGCAGTCAGTACATATACGGTAGTTTTGATCAGGTTTTGGCACAAGCTTGCATGGTGAACTCCAGCTACGGTTACTAGGTTCACTTAAGTCATTGTCTGGAGGGTATTTGACTTCTTCCTAGAGATATTATGCTTTTGTTGCATTTAGTCTGTATGGATGTTGTTTTACAGGCTTAGTGTTGCCGACATCAATGTTGTGATAAATGACGTTTGTCTTCATTGAAACATCTTGGAACAAATGTTTGTATTCGTGGATCAGTTCTTTCACCTGTTGTTGTAGTGAAGGCTGGTTGTGTGCGAACTCAGACTTAAAGGTATGGCAATCGATCCCAGGGCCTAGGAGTGGCACATGTAAAAGAGTGTGTATCTTTGCGTCAGAGGCGGAATAAACTATTGAGTGTATCTATTTACTCAGGAAATCTTAATCCTGACAGCTATGTGTGTACGCAACATAGAGCATAGAGCCAGTTGACGTTAGGGACACAAAAAAACACGAGGAGCAAACAGGTAGAGGTTTCGAACACAATCAATGTACCCGGTACTTCACCAATATCTGTAACTCCACACTTTGAACATAGCTCGTAACAAGGAACAGGGAAAGCACGTTGGACGTGTATACCTATAACAGCCACTCGTGTAGTTTGTGCACATTGAAGATTTTGCAGATCAACAACTTTGACGAAAAATGGACCGACCTTTCCTACCGTAATTTTTACCTCCTTCGATTCAGCACAAAATTTTCGTATGGACTATTGATGCAGGATTACAGTCGTTACGTGGTGGCAAATCCTAGTCGTATTGATGACTATACTGCGTAAACAGTCACTAAATAAACTTTGCATTCATTTACGAGCACTGAATATTTTTACCGTTTTTTAATCTAAAGCCGTCCGTATCGTGTATGACAGTGGCAAAAACAACACAAGGAATCTGGCGTACATTATTACTGAATTACTTTGTCCAAAAAAATTGAGTTAAAACACCCAAATGCCAAACGAATATGATACCGAACTTTGCAGGTTTCTGGACTAAACGACCCCAAACCGACCGGACCTCAGTCAATTGTGCCGGGCCCGACGTCTATTCTATCAGCGTCAACTCAACCTTTCACTCTAGACAACTTTACCCCCCCCCCCCAAACTGGGAATATACTAAATTTACCTTAAAAAAATTAACTGTGTATCGTATGGAAAAGATTTTACCGGGGCCACGGGACAAATCATAAAACCAACAAACCCAAACAGAAACAGTGGAATGATCATTAGTGTGCAAGGTCACTGTGTTATATGTCACGGTAAAAATTTCTAGCTTTGAAATTTCTAGACGGTACAAAAGACGGGACAGAATAAGAAAAGATTACGACCAATGCGTAACTGCCGATGCCACACCTGACTCTATAACTTCCAAGGGCATACATTGGTCTAGAACGTAATGTTGATAGCAAGGTAGTTCTGCGTCCAGTGATAAACACGATTCCCGATATACCACGGCTGTTGAAGTTGAACTTCTGCCTTCGATCGAAATTTTCAACACAAAGACATAATATCAATAATTTTGCGAGATTATAAGAGCCTGCTGTCTTCTCGCCTAATAGCTGCGATCAAGATTATTTTGATAGAAGCAATTGACTGCCGAACACCTTGCTCTTCTTATACACAATGCGTAAAAATGGGTTATTCCTGTTGATAAATACGACAGCAAATATCGCAATGTGAATTTCTTACTATCTTCCTCGCAATGACTTTTGCTCCCGAGTCTATTTTATCACGGCCACTGGACCATTTCTGACGATTTTTACTAAAAAGAACCAGTTCACACTCATCGTGGAAGCACATTGCAAAGAGGTTCACAAAATTTTCATCACAGGAAAGATTACCGTAATCCCCGTTTCAAAGATGTAGGAAATGTATAACGGGTTGTTATCTTGAAAAATCCCAAGCTGCAGCCGCTAAATACAAAATGCTTTTTCTTCTGAACAACTTCCCGACAACTTTACAAGCACACTCCGGTGATCACATGACGGTTGTAACCGTACATGTGCTGCCGCCAATGGAGAATCAAAAGACTTCAAATCAAAAGTTTAAAAATATTGAAAAAATATCAATATCCAAGCAATGTAAAAAAGAGTAATTTTGATAGGGTCAATTTATTGTATATTATAAAAAATGCCCAGGCTACTCGGAACAGCGTAAGATTATGATCTGAATTGTTCGAATACTACATTCACACTGTAGGGTAAAGTGGGAACTCAGATCGTTATATACTGCTTCTGCCAAGCGAACCCGCTTAGGCTAAAAACGGTAAAATTACCATACATGGAATTATTGTTGCTAGTTTCTGTAAACTTTGCCGACTATTCGTTAGTGGTTGTCAAATTTCTTGAGTTTGTCCAAAAATTATTTCAGGGAATGACGTAAGTTTCAAGACACGTGAGTGCGAACGCAATATCGATATCGGGATAGAAAAGTCAGTTACAGACAATCGAGGAAGAACAGAATAGTCTATTAATCAGCGAATTAAATGAATCCCAGGTTACTATGACAGTAAAAAAGGTAATGTTGTGCCCTGGTTAGGAAAGAAATGTTGATAGAGATTTCAAACAAACGTCAGATAATATTAGAGCAGGTTAGTAAAAACAAGCTCAGAAAAACGTACAGAGAAGAACGACATCACGGCGATCTTCAGACCTTTCATCGTGTTTCAGTCTGAACGGTCAACTTTTGATGCTATAGTCTATGGCAAGTGTCTCTTTTTGGACAACTCCAACAGAGATGAATGGATCGCGATTTAGTTTCATCGCCCCGACCCGACAGGAAATAATGCAGCTTTTGGGCACCTGTATAATCGTTGCATGAACGTATCCAATGGCCGGCCACTGCATTGGCCTTTGACCGTGCATCGCCAGCAAACAACGGTTTTGGACGTCACGAGAGCAATTTTTCGCCGTCTGTGAGCGGTTTAGTGATTTGTGTAGGCATAGATCGGAATCGAGTTGATTTCGGCTGAAAGTAGTTAGAAAAGTAGTTTTCGTGTTTGGTCCGAAATGGGTCCGCATGTCGCCGGTTTTGTCCATGTAACCGTTGGTCAAGTATTTTGCTCAGTAAGAATCGTTTATTCATTGTTGACATCGTAATCGATCCGATGTACACAACAAATGTTTGATCGTTTGCACCTTTGCGCGTCCCCTCGTGATTGACAACTGTTTGAATGCTTTCATCTATTGTTCTTTGGACGCTTCAACACAGCATCGAAGCATTTTTGGCATCAAAAAGAAGCTTAAAATGGAAAAAATGACAGAATTTCGCCAACAAGGCGATTCCACAAGTATTCACAAAACGTAATATGTTGGGACAGTGCTTTAACCCCTTGACTACCTATGGCGCCGGATATTTCCGGCGCCATATTGAATTACCATATACCTTGAGTGCCGGAAATATCCGGCACAGTTAAATAGGCGTATTTGCTTCGTTTTTGTCGCTAAAAATCCCGTAATTTCGGCGTCTGCACGCAGTGCAACTAAGATTGATGTATTCCGATCTGGCCTGAATGAGATTGCGCCCCCCTACGTCCGAGTATGGCCACAATCCGGAAGCAAATGTCATGACCCATGGCCTCGACCCTGAAAGGTCAGGCTGATCACTGAAGCGTGGCGCAGCTCAGTGGCGCTGATTGTTTACAGTTTTCAGAAGTACGGACGATCGCGAAGATTTTTAAGAGTTTTTTTTTTATGAAATGAAATGTTTATTTATTGAAAACAAATGATTTATATGTAAATATGTTCTATTAACAGCAATATTCGTGAATGAAACTAGAGGAAATACAATTTTTTACTATAACCCAGTGAAATTTTATAGCAGCGATATTTTCAATATGACTGGTCACATGACTGGTCATGTGTTTGGTCATGTGATATGTTGTTCCCTAAAATGTATTTTGAAATATTGTGAATTATTTTTTGATAAATCATAACCATTTTAGATGCATGTTTATGCAAGGAAGACTTAAAGCAGGTGTTTACAAATATAAAATGTGTGATTTTCAAATACAGAATTATGGAACGCCGTTGCTGCCTTCTGAGGTTTATTTGCTGTATTTGATGAGATGACATCAATATATGATTTAGTAATGCCTTTATATGATTAGGTCGTGTCAATATATGATTAGGTGACGCCTTTATATTATAAGGTGGTATCAATATATCATAAGGTGTTGTTCTTATATAATTAGGTGACATCAATATATGATTTAGTAATGCCTTTAT